>OZ024897.1:9944450-10134450 GCA_964017195.1 Siderastrea radians | reverse complement strand
TCTGCAACAACTCGTTGACTTCCTGTGAAATCAGAAGTGCCTCCTGACCCGATGATTGGGTAAACCGAGGAAACTTTTGGAAAGGAGTTTTGAAAAAAGTTATCTTGTACCCTGAGACAATTGAAAGGATCTGTGGGTCCGATGTTAGGGTTCTCCAAGTGGCTAGGCACTCTGAGAGTCTTGCTGACGTCCCTTCTGGGAATGGGGACGAAAGGGGCCGTTTTTTGAACGGGTTCCCTGGTAATTTGACTGAAATCTAGAGGTGTTTGAATACCCAGAAGATTGATATTTGGAGAAGGTGTCTCCTCGATGCTTGGTCTGAGACTGGGAACTAGTACCACGTCTAGGAAAGGGCTTGGTTGTATTTTGTGCCAAATTTTTTGTGAGGCCTCTAGACAATTCAGCCTGCTTTGAGGCTAATGAGGGAAAATCATCTCCAAAAAGCCAAGACTTGGCATTTGGTAGAGGTAATTCTGCGAGGTTTATCCTCGACTTATTTATTGATGCAAGGACTCTCTGTCGTCGCAAAATCGATAGATGGGTATTTGAAGACCACAAAGTGGAGCAGTGGAATTTAAGAGGGCACGCTGAAGCGTGAACATTTCTTTGTCTCTCTCCTGGACATACCTTTTCAGTTTACTGGGAACTTGATTCAATAACTGTTGATCCAGTTTTGGGGCGGATAAAGAATCCACCTCAGGAGTGGCCCAGTCCTCCAGGATAACGAGCGATTGTTGATACGTTAATTTCCTCCGGAAATTAGACTCCAAAAATTTGGAGAATGAAGATGATGGCTTCCAGGAGGTTGACTGAGCAACAGGGTCAAACAGACCATGATCAAGGCTCGCTGCTTCGTCGGCAGTCTTACTTGAATCCTTTGGTGCCTTAACAGGCTCTACGGGTGCCTCAATAGGCTCTATTGGTGCCTCAATAGGCTCTATTGGCGCCCTAATGGGCGATGAAGAAGTCTCAAGAGACTTATTGGTCGTCAAAGGAACGTTTATCTCCATCAAGCTTGGCGTGTCATCAGCCATTAGCGACAAGGCATCAATGTCCGTGTTCGTAGCAGATTCTAGCTGATTTGAGCGGGATTCTAATGAGTCTAATCGCCCAGAAAGACTCTCAATCGAGTGCAAAATCCTCTGAAGAGTATCTTCTTCTAGGTCCCTGCGCCGTTTTGGCGGAGAACTTTCACTTTGTGCGTCGTGTGACGAGATGGAGTTTTGGCGCGAAGATGGCGACCGTGAGCGAGTCCTTTTTCGGGACTTGTGCTTTCTGCTGGACATGTTCAGCGAATGAAAATAGCTGAAGAGCGAGAAAATATCGCTAGAAAGAAACCTACTGTGCAAAAACACAGAGGAATAGCCTGCAAAAGGTTAAAAAATTAGCAAACAGGCAGGACAAAATCAGAATACTTACCGAATGGTTTGAAGCACAAGGAAAAAAGCCACCAAAGCATCACGGGACCACGAGACATAGGTCCCAGGGCCCTGTGGGTATACCCAGGCCCCTTTTGACTTTATGGGGGATCTACCCCTTCTATGCGTTAAAAAGTGGTTTGAAGCACTAACTGGGGAATTCCTACCATTTGTTGTCTCATATATTTCGAACGGAGTCTGTGAAATATAATCAGCTAGTAGGATGCTTTTTTTTTGAAAATCACTCAACTCTCTTCCTTCAGAAGTAAAAGACGCACCAATGTCGAGAAAGTCATCGGGAAAGACTTTTTGCACCCAGGAGTCCTAATTAAATACGGATTTTCCAGATTAACTATGATTGATTAAGGACTACTGTTTTAGTCGGCCTTCACACATAGTCGTAAACACCGACAAAGATTCTACAGAGTTGAGTGCATCCAACATTTGCGATATTCGTTATTCCTTTAACGGGACTGAATCACTCATTATTCCGAATGTTCAAGCTCTAAATATTCCTTATTCATTTACCATTTTACCTCGTTATTCGTTATTCATTATTCCCCTTCCACCCCCTATTTTAGGTTGATTATAGGCGGTTTTGAATCGAGTCGCAAGTACTTTACTTTCGAGGTGGCTTGCTTGGTTAAACAGCTTGCACAACTTTCTCAACAAATTGGAAGTTAAACGAAAACCAACTGCGCCTGTCGCATGCCTTTTCTCGTGCTTGGCGATTGTTTTTACACATTTTCAAAACTCCTGATTATTACAAACCGGTTTTTTAATCGATTGGTGGTATTTCTAGTCCAGTGTGTTCCATGAAACTATCAAAATCTTATAATCTACTTTTCAAAATCAATGAAAATGGAGTCTCCGTTGAAGAATATTGCGCACAATATAAGTTACCGGGTACGCCGGTAAGTTCTATATGAGTAGTTTTGAGAAACGGGCCCCGGATTGGTCCATTCAGTTCTTCGTGTTTGTGGTAATTACTTTGGTTTTGGTTTCACGAAAGGCAAAAAAACAAACAAACAAAACAAAACAAACCAAAAAACACCTAAAAAGTAATAATGCGTTTGCTTTGGTTCGTAACTTCCTCACTTTTCTGAGTTCAGTAAATGGTTCAAAACCCGGTGCACAATGTGCTTGACAATCAACCAGTGAATCAGAGAAAACTGGTAATGACGATTTAACTAATTGGAGAAAACATCTATAAATGAGATTTAACCAATAAGAGAAAACATGTAATGACGACTTAACCAGAAAAAGCATGTAATGGTGATTTAACCAATCAGGAGTAAAAACAATACAAAGCGTGGCTTTACTTTTTTCCCCGCGCTTAGCACCAGGAGAGGTACTCCATATTTTAAGCTTTATAGGCACGTGCCGCTTTAAAGAGTATCATTTTCAAGACGTTTAGTCTGGGATAGAGTACAGAAATCGTCCGGGACAGGGTACCGATTTTTGGTGTCTGGTCTAGCATAAAGTTGTAAACCGGCAGCACACCCTCGCCCAAAAATTTACAGAGTATCCCCCAGGCTAAGCACAGGTTACACGATATTTATTTGTCTGCTTACTGGTTCACTCGGTTATTTGCCTTTGTCAGTGGTCCCTAGATACCTCTTCAATGACAACATAAGTGGCCAGTTAAAACCAACCTTTTTAATCTTGTTAACAGAAGCATTCAGTTGGGTGTGTCCCTGTCTTTCGGCCTCTAGTTCTTCGCGCAGTTGTCCCAAGGCGGCCTCGTATTTATCACGAATCTCCTCTAGTTTGGCCTGGTGACGAGTTCGTTCGCGATCAGTTGTCTCGCGTTCTTTCTCCAGTGCATTTCGAATCTGAAAAAAGGAAATTCTATGAAGAAGACGACCAGTAAATGCTTGACGCCAATGACTATCATTAGGGTTCGGACAAACGGGTTCAACATTTCCATTTAATACTGTTCAACGTTGTTGCATTCAATGGTCATTTGCATTTCGTATTAGGTCCATAATTATTCACTGTATCAGATTAATTAGCGTGCTGTAAGTTTTACTATTTCGTTTAAGATAAAGATTTAGCAAATCAAGACAAGAAAATGGTGAGGGATCGCATGTTACAATAGAACTCCACATGCATAGTAAACATGCCTGGGTCGAGAAGCTATCACCTCGGAAGTGCAACTTAAAAGAATCAGCAAAGAATTGGTTTGAACCTACTCAATTTTTGAATTGTTTAAAGGGCAATTTTCTTTCCCGCTGATTGAAAAGGTTAGTCGGGGAGCGTTTATTTCCACTTTTATTTCAACTCGGCAACAGCACTTTTTAAAAATATAGTATTCTTCAATTGTGGGCCTAACAGAATGTTAAATTTTACTGAAATGAAAACTTTCAGAAACAGTTTTCACCACTTACATGTTCTTGTGCCTCATTTCGCATCTTCTCCCCTAGTAACCTTGTGGCGTCTTCCTGTTGTCGAACCAGTCCTCTAAGCATGGCAATCTCATCATCTTTGTTCTGTTGAAACGAAAACACAACTTTAGATTGCGGTTCCAAATTTTCAATTCTAAGTCTACTACGATGCTTTCTTGTGGTGCTGTTTATTATGCTGGACAGGGTGGTTCTAACTTTTAAGTCCGTGGATCAAATCCTAAAGTGTGGCCATTCAAATGAAAGCTACTGAGCAGTACTTTCCGGTGGTATTGTTTAATGACGCTGGGCAAGGTGGTTCTAACATTAGGGCTGCAACGATACACCGATGCATCGGTGAACCATGATATTTTTTCCAACGATACGAATATCGATATTTAAATAAGATATCATGATATTACAATGCAATAAAATAGGCCACATCAACAAATTTGGGAAATCACTGTCTTTAATATTCCTTACCTAAGTTCTACATTTTAGCCCTTGCAAGGCGATTTGATGTTGTGTTATTACTGTGTTAAATTTATTATTGTGGAAATAAATTATTTAAAAGTAGTGCAAGTTGTTGGTAACTAGTTCTGTCGCGCACAGTAATGTATTGTATCATGTATCGTATCATGGCCCTTGTATCAAGAAATGTATCGTATGGGAAAATGTATCGTTGCAGCCCTATCTAACATTACTAAAACAGCTACGCTTGCATTGCTAAGACTAACCTTTATTACATGACTGAGTTCGTCTGAGTGAGAGGAAGATTTTTCTTCGTGTCGTCTAAGCTCCAAAATTTTCTCTTCAAGGAGCTGAAAAAGAAAGTAAACTCGTGCTTAATCGGTAAAAAGAGAACTTAATTGACCAGCCATGTCACCAAAAAATACTCCAGCGTACCTCTTCGGTTCTTCTTTGTTTTTCATGAATAGCAGTCTCTTTCTCTTTCAAAGAATCAATCTGAAGAAAAAAGAAGAACAAACAAAGAGGTGATTGGTGAAAGAAACTTCAACTTTACTAAGATTTTTTTTTCCTGTAATTAAATGCATGACAATTTGATACCACCTACAAATAGAAGCGAGCAAATCTGGGCAGGTGGTACAAAACAAAAAATGATATTTACCCAAAAGAAAAATTACAAAGAAAATCAAAGCATCTGACACTGGATATTAGAATATTAGCAGAGAGATGTTGCTTGTAACTCTACATGGCTTGCTTTTATCAATAACAGAAGATGGATCAAGATAACTGTCTTTACTTTAGAATCTGATTGGGTATTTGATGCGTTTAAACAAATTTTAGATTTTTTCATCATTTTCTTTTTGAAACGCATCTCTCTCTGATTTCCCGACTCTCCCTGCGCTTCGTAAGAGATGGGATCTGAACCTGCTTTTATGTCTTTCTAATAAGCCTTTCTTCTCAAACCACATAATCAATAAAGTAATATTGGAGAGGGGTGTACATTCACTTTCTTCTCCGCACCCGTCTCCTTGTGATAATGTGAATCTCTGGTAGTATGATCTCTTTTCCCATCCCTCATCCCTTGGTCAACACCTGTTCTAGTCTTTGTGAAAACGAACAAGACGAAATATTTTGACCACAATGTGACACTTATGTCACGTTTTGTGAAACGAAATGATATCTTAGGGTGCTTTCCTTTGGGATGATCGGGATCAGGATCAGTGATCCAAGATCACTCGGATCATGGTGCTTCAAAGGAACCGATGAATCCACTCTAGACAAGGATCCTTCGGTTCCTTTGATGCAGCATGATCCGAGTGATCTTGGATCACTGAATAATAAGGCACAGAAATTTAAATAGATTTATTGATTAAGACAAAATTATCCAAAATCCAAACGAAACTGGTATCTGCCGAAATAAAACGTAAAAGTCTCATTCAGGTCATGACTCGATGAGTGCTTTGGTGCTAGCAAGGGACTTCCCTGGATCGGCTTCTGAGTTTGAACGACGTAATGTTTACGTGCCATGTCTTGTTTTTTCCGGCATCAAAAGGCCAATTTATGTCAGTTCGAATTATTGGCTTTCAAAGTTCACTAGCACCTTCGTCCTTGCTCTCGTCAAAGAGAAGTTACCTGCATTAAATTCCTTAATACCTCTTTACACAAAGATTTTCGAGAAGCAAAGCAAACCTGTGAAAAAAATGCTTACGTTTCTCTGTTGAATATTGAACCTTATTTGGCTCGTATTGAGTAACCAACGATGATATAAACAACATTGAATCTGTGTTCTTCAAAGCTTGCTAGCATCTTTGTCCTCGCTCTCGTCAAAGGGCTTTTTATGCCATTGCACCCCTAGTAATTTTCTACACCGACTTTCATGACAATTGGGGGCAATTGATGGTAAACGACCAAAGGTAATGCTTACATTTATCACACCTTTTACGTGTTTGCTGTGATAATATAAATCAAGACACGACCCGACTTTTCTTCATTCAACCACAGGCTTACCATCCTGTTTGTGTTGCGGACCTGTGCTAGCTGAATATTAATGGCCGCTTCGGTTGTGTACAAAGGATTTTGTGAATACGATAATTAAGGCTTTTTGAATGGAGAAAAGTCAAATGAAAACGCTTAGAAACATGAACACTGTGTTAATGTATGTTATGTGCTTGGTTTGTCGATTTAAAGCTCCGGGAGGCGGTTTTAGAAACTTGAAGTTTGACCTACTCTATAAATGTATATATACTCACAAAGCATGCAGCTTCAAGAACCTCAAATTTCCAACTGGCTTGAGATTTCGCCAAAATTAATACACTTAACCTTGTGCCTTTGACAAAGAAATCCCGGTTTCCAAAAGAACAGTCTTTGTAGTTTGATTTGGCCTGATTTTGACTGCGGACTGCGAGTCTGCGGACTGTCCCTTAAAATCCAGCACAAACTTTCGAATCTGATGGAAAATTTGTTTCTGCCTATGATCTGCACAAGTTGCCTACTCAAAGGAATCTCAGGAATGCAGTTTTCGATGCAAATTTGATTAATTTATTAGAAATAAATTAAAATGGTGAAATAAATTTTACTATTTTGTACAAGTTGCACGTGTTTCTCATGTGCCAAACAGGCCACTTGGGACTCGCGAGTTCCTCCTCCTCCCGGAGCTTTTAATCGACAAACCAAGCACATAATAACATACATTAACACAGCGTTCATGTTTCTAAGCGTTTTTATTTGACTTCCATCCATTCAAAAAGCCTTAATTATCGTATTCACAAAATCCTTCGCACACAACCGAAGCCGCCATTAATATTCGGCAAGCACAGGTCCGCAACACAAACAGAGGATGGTAAGCCTGTGATTCAACCACCCTGTTTTAGCGCGAGTGACGAAGAGTGTGATGAAATATTTTGAACATAGCATGACTCAGTCTGACACAAATAGTTATTGCACCATTAAAATGCAAATGAATGCCAGCTCACCAGCACCGTTGTCCTTGCTTTCATACGACAGAATTTAACGCCTTTGATTTCACTGTACTGCCTTGGTTTTTTAGGCAGGCTCGGGTTGAGTGGTGAAAATAATTATTTCGAATCGGTGGCTTTCAAAGCTCGTTAACATCTTTGTTCTTGCTCTCGTCGAGAGGGATTTTTATGTCATTCAATCACCAGTCATTTTCGACACCAACTTTCATGAATAAATGAATAAAGATTACTGGCAAGTATTAATTGGCCAAGCGGAAATCTGGGGCAAGTGACCACCAAAAAACACTAAAGAGATCTGCTGGCAAATGCTCCCTAAGGGTGGCTGGTACCTTAAATAATTGCATAATGGCACGCAAAATACTTTAAATAATCGTAAAATGACATGCAAAATACGTTAAATAATCGTAAAATGACATGAAAAATACGTTAAATAATCATAAAATGGCATGCAAAATACGTTAAGTAATCATAAAATGGCATGCAAAATACGTTAAATAATCATAAAATGACACAAAATACGTTAAATAATCATAAAATGGCATGCAAAATACGTGAAATAATCATAAAATGGCATGCAAAATGCGTTAAATAATCGTAAAATGACATGCAAAATACGTTAAATAATCATAAAATGGCATGCAAAATACGTGAAATAATCGTAAAATGACATGCAAAATACGTTAAATAATCATAAAATGGCATGCAAAAAACGTTTAATAATCGTAAAATGTCATGCAAAATACGATTAATAATCGTAAAATGGCATGCAAAATACGTTAAATAATCGTAAAATGACATGCAAAATACGTTAAATAATCATAAAATGGCATGCAAAATACGTGAAATAATCGTAAAATGACATGCAAAATACGTTAAATAATCATAAAATGGCATGCAAAATACGTTAAATAATCATAAGATGGCATGCAAAATACGTGAAATAATCATAAAATGGCATGCAAAATACGTGAAATAATCGTAAAATGACATGCAAAATACGTTAAATAATCATAAAATGGCATGCAAAAAACGTTTAATAATCGTAAAATGTCATGCGAAATACGATTAATAATCGTAAAATGGCATGCAGAATACGTTAAATAATCATAAAATGGAATGCAAAATACGTTAAATAATCATAAAATGGCATGGAAAATACGTTAAGTAATCATAAAATGGCATGCAATACGTTAAATAATCATAAAATGGCATGTAAAATACGTGAAATAATCATAAAATGGCATGCAAAATACGTTAAGTAATCATAAAATGGCATGCAATACGTTAAATAATCATAAAATGGCATGCAAAATACGTTAAGTAATCATAAAATGGCATGCAATACGTTAAATAATCATAAAATGGCATGCAAAATACGTGAAATAATCGTAAAATGACTGCAAAATACGTGAAATAATTGTAAAATGACATGAAAAATACGTTAAATAATCTTAAAATGACAGTGCAAAATACGTTAAATAATCGTAAAATAACAATACAAACTACGTTAAATAATCGTAAAATAACAATGCAATTTACGTTAAATAATCGTAAAATGACATGGAAAATACGTTAAATAATCATAAATTGACTACGCAATTTACGTTAAATAATCTTAAAGTTGCATTCAAAATAGTTGAATAATCAAATGACAATGCAAAATACGTTAAATAATCGTAAAATGACAATGCAATTTACGTTAAATAATCGTAAAATCGCATGCAAAATACGTTAAATAATCGAAAAATGACAACGCAATTTACGTTAAATAATCGTGAAAGGGCTTGCAAAATACGTTAAAAATTCGTAAAATGACAACGCAATTAACGTTAATTAATCGGAGTATGTGCTTCTCCTGGCGTGTGTGCTTCTAGAGTATGTATGCTTCTGGAGTATGTCCTTCTGGAGAATGTGCTCTTAGAGAATGTGCTCGTGGAGTATGTACGTCTAGAGTATGTGCCTCTGGAGTATGTGCTACTAGAGTATGTGCTTCTGAAGTTAACTCTGTTGAATTTCTTGTACTTTTCTACATAACTTTCCCTAAAGATTTCGGCGAAGCAAAGGAAAACTGCCAAAAATGCTTGCATTTCACTGTTGAAATTTAACCTTGTTTGTTTACCCCTTGTCCGAGTAACCCAATCAAATCAGTGCCTTTCAAAGGTTGCTATTGCATTGCATCCCTAGTAATTTTGTACACCGTCTTTCAGGAAGATTTTGGCAAATCAGCACTTACCAACCGAAGATAATGCTTACGTTGACTGAAAGTTTAATCAACATGTATTTGTTTGGCCAAGCAAAAACAAAAAATTATTTATTACTAGATCAAGACCTGTCCCGATGGTGGGGTAAAAACGGGTATTACTAGACCCGTCCTGATGGTGGGGTAAGAAACCCTTCTTGTTTACAACACAACTTGAACTAATGTATCCTCCCATTTACTTTGTCAGAGGAAGTGATTGGAAAAAAAACTAGAAAGTGAGCCTTCGTACCTCAATCTTCAAGGCTTTTGCATGTGTGTCTTGTTTTGCCATGTTCTCTTTCCACTCGCTTTCACAATCAAATAACTTCTGTTGTTCCTGGAATATTTGTGTCTTGAGGTTCGTTATTTGCTCCTCGTAGTCTTTAATATCACTCTCTAGCTGAGTTATCTTATGATCTCGACTCTGTTAGAAAATAAAAGTAAAAGTACTAAGATATGAGCCACACAGCAGGCGCTTAAAGGGGTCACATCATGAAGTGACAAGTCATCAATATGATTTCTGCTACTACAAATGTTCTCTTCCCGCAGACCTGTTTGAAACATATATAGGATGTATGCAAGCTAAGTCATCGCCGCCAAGGTGGTGAACCGTTAACAAAAGGTTTCTCATAAGGTCCGTTTGTTATGAGATATTCTTGATGTTAACTCAAATTAGTGTCTCTGTGCTTGACGTAGAAAATGGGGAAAAATCCTCAGACATTTCGAGACTGCTGTCTCTTCTTCAGTGAGAAATAATGCCCTTAAGCATGTCAGTTTTAATGCAATTTTCTGTTTGTTATGGTACACCGACATGGCCAGATGCCACTGTCATTTCAACCTTTAGGGACTGGCTGCACACAATACATAAAAATAAGAGTATGGTTTACCTGTAACTTTTTGTTGACTCCTTCTAAGTCTCTCCGCGCATTTTCTCGTACTGATTCCAACTCCGTTTCTTTTTCCTGTGCCAAAATAAAACAAGGTTATTACCGTTAAGTTCCAAAAGAAACAACCCTCATTATTTCACAATTTAGCACCCCTTTTCTAGGGTACTTTGCAGGTTTTTTCTGCTTCAGATATTAAAAAAACTTCTACAGTATATGGACCTATTTATTTGAGTGAAATGGTAACAAAGGGAACACAAACAACTGCTTTGACAATTTTATCGTAAAGGTAGCTATTAGCAGTTTTCGAAGAAATCACTCAGCCCTTTATCATTAGTCAACAAAAACTGGAAGTTTTGGTGGTAAATTTAAATGGTACAGCTCACTCCACTGGAAAGTTACCTTTTTTGTGTAACTGAAATAACCGAAAATTGCTGTAACATTGGTCAAAGCCGTGTTTCTCATCACATCCTTGTTATCTTTACCCGGGCTGTCTCAACCATCCTTCTACAAGTCGAGGTAGGGTGGGGGGGGGGGGGGGGGAGGAAGGTGTTACTTGGCCAGGGAAATCAACTCACTCTGCACAGACACGTTTATTATGATCTGTAGAGTTTTGTTCTTCAATAATTCTTCATTGAGTTATGGGATCTGTGCCGGTATTCCTTCTACACCTAGGGGGTGGGGGTGGTAGTGGGAGTGTTACTTAGGGAAATCAACGGCAGTTTGCACAGACTAAGTAATGAAGTGTTAGCCTGTGTGTGTTTGAGTTGCACCGAACGCGATCAAGAGCCGTCTTGGCTACTCACCCTAAGCAGTCTGTTTTTCAACACCTCCATTTCCTTGTAATGCATCTCTTTGGATTCATCTTGCAGTTTGTGGATTGCGTTTATTCTCTCATAGTGTGAATCTCGCGCCTTCTGTCGTTCATCTTCAAGTTGCTACAAAAACAGAAAGAAAATTAATAACTTGTAATCCAACTCTTGTATGTGGACAAAATAGAGAATACGTCAAGTGATAATTTAGACTTTTTGGCAACTAGAACAGTTTTCTTTTTCCCGACAGTTTGAGATACTGAGAACTCACTATTACTATTTATTTATGTTTCAGTTAGATCATAGCACCATACAAATTGCAATAACAACTTTTGTATTTCAAAGACCTTCACCTCCTCCCGGTTCTTGGAGTCAAAGTGAGAACTCTTCATGTGTACGGACGTTTCAACATCTGATTATGTGGAAAAAATTCCCAAGTGAATTATTAACCTAAAATGAAGGCTTTTAGTAGTACTTTCCTGTGGTGCCATTTATTGTGCTGTACAAGGTGGTTCCAACTTTTGAAACTGGATGAAACCTTTCAGTGTGACCATTCAAATGAAAGTTACTGAGCTGTATTTTCCTGTGGTAGTTTATTATGCTGTACAAGGTGATTCTAACTTTTGAGTCTGTGGTTGAAACCTTTCAGTGCGCCCATTCAAACGAACGTTGCTGCGCAGTACTTTCCTGTGGTGCTGTTTATTGTGCTGTACAAGGTGGTTCTAACTTTTGAGTCTGTGGATGAAACCTTTCGGTGCGACCATTCAAGTGAAACCTACTGAGCAGTAATTTCATGTGGTGCTGTCAATTTTGCTGTTCAAGGTTGTTACATCTTCTAGTCTACATACAAAATCCTCAAGTGCTGCCATTCATTTAGGGAAAGCTATTGTGCCGTACTTTTCTAGTTTTGTTGCTGCTGTAGGTGTTTTTTTTATTTTTTTATTTTTCGCTTTTCTTCCGTTTTTACTTTGGGCAGTTCTCAACATCAAGTAGCAAGCAAGACAATTCTTCCTAGAGCTGTGATACAACAGTGTGCCACAAACTAGTCGGATATCCTCACACCAGTCATTCGCAAAATTAACTGACCTGTTTGAGTTTTTCCACAGTTTCTCTTGACGCTTTCTGTTCCTCGTGTAACTGGTCTTGAAGAAGCCCAATCTTGTGCAGATAATTCTGTTTTTCATTACCCGAGTTTCCCTCGGCCTGCTTGAGCTGTGATCGTAATGTCTCCACCTCGCTGTGAAGCTGGTCTTTCTCTATGCTCAGTTCAAGGACCTTTAGTTCATTTTTCTTTTCGACTTCTACTACTTGCTGAACTTCTTGTTTCTGTCTAGCGAGGCAGTCTCGTAGTTCTTTTATTTCGTGTTGGATATTGTCCCTTTGAAGTTCCAGGTCCATAAGCTGAGTTCTAAAGAATTTTAAGTACGTGAGCAAAAATGGTTTTAAACTTCACAGAGAATACAAGATAACGTCATTATGCAAAACCTTCAGTGACAAAAATTGTGGCTCTGTTTGTATGACATGCACGTTTTGGTTCATTTTTTTGCTATTCTGAGCAACTAATTAAGACGTCAAAAATGAAAAGATTCAAAGTTCGTTGAAGAACGGGAATATGTGATAATGATTTCCGTTCTTTTTTGTTTGTTTTGTTTTGTTTTGTTTTTTCAGAGTTCCAAAGGGGTCTGAGGCTCCAGGGCTCCTGGGCTAAAAAAATAAAAGGCAGAGCTCCTGGGCTCAGAGTCCGAAAAACCGAGGCATACGCTCCATTGCTTCACTCCAGGGCTCCATTTTGCCAGTATCAGCATTTTTATTCCAAGTGGAGAAAGGCTTCTGGCATCGGACCCCACAGCAAAAATTTAGGGGCTCAAGGGCTCCAAAGATCCCCACACCACCCCACTCTTTCATGTTTTTTTGCTTTCTGAACTTAAATGCCATCCAGCAAATTCAACTACCAGGCAGTTTGGACTATAGTTTCTTCAGTCAAACCAGGTCTTTGAGGAAAATGCAGCCTTTTGAACAGATCCATGCTTTGATAAAGCGATTTGCACTATGCCCTTGGGAAAGGCCGAGAGATCGTATATGTATCTCCTGAAATTATCATCACCTTGTTTTTGTTGCCTGTTGTCTGTACTGTTCCACCAAATTTTCAGATGACTTCACCTCAGCATTGTTCCGTCTGATTGTCTCTTCTAGAGCATGAATTTCCTGCAAAGCGATCTGTTTGGAAAATAAATTACAGATCTTAATAATTTTTAAAAATACAATGTAACAAAGTAGTTATATGAACCAACTTGACGGCTTCTTGTGTTTTGCAAAGAGCATCTTCACTAACAAAGGCCACTGAAATCAAATTTTAAGACAAATTTCAGTGGGTGTGAAAGTTTCTCAACACATCACCCATTTCAGAATGTGACCTGGTCAAGAAGTACATGTATTTGTAGCTATTTCATTGTGTTGATCTCGACATCCAATTGGTCAATTAACACATTAAATGTGTTAATTGACCAATTGACCAATAAAATTTCGTCTGGGTAGCTTCAGTTCGTGTGGTTGCACTGTAAATTCGCTGGGACACTTTCACCTTTTTTCAATCTTTTTGGACGAATAAAATCTGATATGTTTGGAACAAATAAACAGATACTGGAAAGGCACCTTAAAATTAAGAAAACTTGAATTGTAAGCCAGAACTTTAGGCATGAGGATATAGCTCAACGAGTTTCAAAATATCAACAAGCAATTTTAACTGTACTGCATTTACGTTTCCACAATAAATGATAGTAGGTACATGTAGGCAAGGGTTTTCCTACAAACAATTGTAAACATTTGGCACTCACTATCTATTTTAAGCTACTTGTTTCAGTAGTATCAACGTTCTTCCAAGGCCGAATTTTAGAGTTAAGAAAACCTTGACAAGATCTATTGCATACATTATCACACAACTTGGGTTGGGGGGCATACAACTAAGCTGTGATTACCTTTTTTCTTGATGCTGCCTCTTCAAGCTCAAACTCCACATTTTTAACTTCTTGTAAACTCTTATTCAGTTTCCTTTCACTTTCTTGCAGCTAGGAACAACAAACAAGCTTTAGTAACTTATTGGTAGAAACTTGTTAGCAACAATGAAGTGAGACCAAAATAAATAAATAAATAAATAAATAAATAAATAACTAAACTACACAGCTCTTCAGAATAAATGACTTGATTTCTTACCTTGAGCAAAATTCTCTGATGAGCTTCCCTTTGTGCATCTAATTTGTCAGCCTATACAAATTTATACATGGCAACTATTAACTCTTTAAGCCTCAATATTAACATCCATATTCTCCTCACTGTTCTCCTTATATTTTGTATGTTACTAGTTGGGAGAATTTGATCAAAAGTCAAGACATTTGATCACTGGTGATCACTTCCGTTATTCTCATGACCTTTATGTTTGATCAAGTAGTAATACTGCAAGGAGAAATTAGATGCTTGTCATTATTGGGACTTAAAGGGTTAAATGAATGTCAACAAGGACTTTCTAGGCTAGTGAAAAACAAATTCAAAAGCATATGAAAAACAAAGTGGGAAAAAGCAGTGTTAACATATCAGGGGCAGGCAACAGTTAAGTTAACACACCATTAAAGTGCTACTATGATCAAAAAATCACTTTTACTTTTTCTTCGGATTTCGAAACTATGTTTATTAAACACTCCCCAAACGAAATTATAAGCCTTAATTTTGAGAAGAAGACCGTTAATTTAAACTGCAATTTTCCGTTTTAATGGTCCGCCATTATTACACCAGAAAGGATACAATGACGTCATACACTCAAGAGATGTAGAATGCAGTGTGTGTGAAAGTGCCTTATTTAGTATGCAGCACGGGAGTTTTGAGCTTTCACACTCTCAAACTCGTGTTTTGCATAATTTGTAAGCCGCGTTCACACACTTCATTTTACAGCTCTTGAGTGTATGACGTCATTGTATCCTTTCTGGTGTAATAATGGCGGACCATTAAACCGGAAAATTGCAGTTTAAATTAACGGTCTTCTTCTCAAAATTAACGCTTATAATTTCGCTTGGGGAGTGTTTAACAAACATAGTTTCGAAATCCGAAGAAAAAATAAAAGTGATTTTTTGATCATAGTGGCACTTTAAGGACTGGATCTCTCTACCATTACACATAAGAAACAGTTCTGCCATTGCTACTTTCAAGTCCAGTCTTTTCAACATTTCAGTCCTGTTATCAGTCCAGCCACTTTATTGAATTATATTGAACTAAATTATATTCTTTTTGTTTAGTGAATCAAATATTGTGAGGAATCTGGGTTCTTGATTACTAGTTTATACTGTTGCCTAAGAGTTTGTTATTATTTAGTATATTTTGTCAAGGACTCCTTTCAAAATCACACAAGTTTATGAAAAGGCTTCCTTGTTAAATATTTCTTTAATAATTTTCTTTATTAATAATAATTACCCACCTGGTAACTCTTTGGTGGTGAGAAGACAGCTTGAGATTTTGTTTGAGGTGTAGACGTCATAAACCCTCCAGGAACTGACACATTTTCATGGGAATCAAATCTTCTGGAATTTCCGCTATCAGAAAACCTCTCAACATGAAACCTCTGATCACTTCTGTCCTTGTGTGGAGATGAGGAGTTACTCTCATCGTGATAAGCTGTCACTGCTAATAAACAGTAAGTACGAGAAGTTAACCCTTCAAGTCCTAGTATCAACATGTATGTTCTCCCCACTGTACTCCATATATTTCTTGTGGTTCTATCCAGAAGAATTTGCTTAAACATCAAGACATTTCATGTCTGGTGATGATTTTCTACATTCTCATGACCTGTATGTATGTTTGATTGTGTAGTGATCATATAAAGGAAATAGCTGCTTGTCACTACTGGGGCTTCCAGGGCCACAAATGAAAATGGAACACAATTAGAGTGAGTGCTTACCTTCTACCAACATGTTTTATTTAAAAAAAATGAATTTATTATAATTATAAACTGGCCAGGAAAAAGTCCTGAGTAGCTCCAGACAAAATCTTTGTCCCCATATGTTCTGTGTGTGACCTTCCACACTAACCATCACCTCATTCTAATCTTTACAAGCTTTCAAACTACGGTATTGATGGGAATTCCTTGAAGTAGTTTGAAGTATTTTATTATTATTATTATTATTATTATTATTATTATTATTATTATTACTATCAATATTATTGCTATTGTTTGAAATCATCTCTTCACATCCACCGAGGCTCTGTCATCATAAATGTACTAAGTTCTCTCCATCCTCAATTGTGCTTTGATAATACTCTCACCTCTCTGTTTCGATGGAGACTGCAATTTAACATTAAATCCAGTTTTTCGGCCTAACTCATCCTCGTAATGTGCTGGTGTTATGTGCCTAGTTTGTGCATAAGCCACCTCTTCCACTCCATTTTGAGCCTGATGATATCCCCTTTGTTCCCCAGAATTGTCTCTAGTATCATTGTCATCGTCATCGTCATCATCATCGTCATAGTTCATTGCTGCTCTAAAAGCAGAAGTCTCCTTGATAAACTCACCATCTGTCTCCAGGTGATGATTTCTAAGTGGGATTTCTCTTGAAGGTACTACATCTTCTCTAAATCTCACTTCCTTACGAGAAGAAGAGCCATGCTTCCTTGCGGATGTTGATACACTAGATTCAAATGAACTGCTTTGATCTGTGAGGGTTCCACTGTTTTGTTCTGATTGCACTCGTGGTGACGCAGATTTCTGGAATGAACGGTGTGTGACACTAATACTGGTGCTGCTTAAATTTCTCCTCTCTTCAATTTGACCATCTGATCTAGAAACTGGCATTCAAAAACAATAAAAATCAATTTGATCAAAACCACAGCTGAAGGCCCTAGATTTAACGCTGATACAGAAAATGTATAAATTAAATCTTTTTAGAGTGTAACCACAAATTTAAAAATCAACGCTGGTAAAATCGAACGACGTTTCGGTGTTGTCATGACGCCATTTTCAAGTTCAAAAATGATTCAAATAAACTGTCAGGAATAGTAGCTGGAGATTAACATAAATGATTAATGCAGAGTCACGCAAATAGTTTAGCTCGAATTGAGTCCGATTGGACATTAAGAGATGGTGTCAATTCTCTAATTAGCAACATTTCGTGGACTTACACCAGCGCATGAATGAGCACAAAAACCTATCATCATCTATTGGCAAGCACTATAGTGACAAACACTGTATTGTCCCGAAAGACCTTGACAAACAGTTTTTTGTCCTAAAGAAGTGTTGGAATAAGTTCGATTGTTTAGTGCACGAAATGTTGCTAATTAGAGAATTGACACCATCTCTTAATGTCCAATTGGACTCGATTCGAGCTAAACTATTTGCGTGACTCTGCATTAATCATTTATGTTAATCTCCAGCTACTATTCCTGACAGTTTATTTGAATCATTTTTGAACTGACGACACCGAAACGTCGTTCAATTTTACCAGCGTTGATTTTTACTTGTTTTTGTATGACGAAACCTTTACTTATAACCACAAATTTGGTTTACATAATTGTGCAATCAAATGTAATTTCATGGCAGAGGCTACTTTTAACTACTATATTACAGGGGAATGAAAAGATGTTTTCCTACCTTCCTGCACACTTCCTGACCCTGATGCAGAACTCTTGGATTGACCACTGAAAGGAAGAAAATGGAAAAGACACATTATCCTGGTGAAGTATTGACAAGCACTGCCTGCTACGCATACCTGCTATTCAGAAGCAAATTCGCTCATCGATGAATTGCTACTGCACTTCTGAGGTAGTCAACTATATGCATTTTTTGCCCCTGTTTAAGTTGGAAGAAAATTATTTCACTAGAAGACGAGGCACAAGGTCTTTGTTTGTTTGGGGTTTTTTCTCAGACTAGCTTCAATCAACCCATCCAGTTCCACATGGCCAATAACATCACAGCTTAACTGACAGACGACCAATAACATCATGAGATTGTTGACCAATCAGGACAACGACCAGAGACTCATAATGTCTACTGACGACTCCCAGTTCACTTGACTCTAATGATGACTTCTGCTCAGGTTGTCGAAATGTCAGTCAATGCCATCACAAACAGTCCTTCTCAGGACTACACTCACCCGGACAATCATAATTTACTGACCTACATGTATGATATGATTTCTGGGTTCAAACCATTTACAGTTTTACACACATTAGATTGTCAGATTGCTTTCAGTCTATAGTTCTGTTCAGGAATGCTTTATGCAACACTGTTGCCCAAAAGGAAATGCATAGCCTAAGATTATCCAGGGAAAATAACATGGGCACCCTCTCTTCACTGGGACACTTGAAATTTGATAGCTTATGCTTCTAACGTCCAAGCTCTGGGCACCTTGCCGGGTTTGTCAATGCTTGATAACTAGGAGAGGCCAGAAACAACATTGGGCAATTTTAGGTAATGTGTAGATTATGCACTAAGCACAAAGTACAGACAAAGGACCCCAAATGAGCTGAGAGTCAACCACACCACAATTTTTGTACAAACTGTTTTTCTTTTCAATCTTCAAGCCAAATTCGTTCTGACTGGTAGGCATAGGCTGAAGTAAGATGAGGGGAATTGGCCTTTCCTTCTATTAAACAAGTATTATTCATTCATTTGTTTGATTTGTTTAATGAGAAAACATGTCATTGTATAATACAGGAATTCCTGCAAGAGGGAAATGCCAACAAAGTCTGTGTGGTAGCCAGTAAACCACCCAACACTGCCCATTTTCAAAATTTCTTACCTAACTTGAAAGATCCGCAATGGCTGCCTTTTCTTTCTATGATTATAGGTGTTAGTTGTCATGGTTAGCTCCCTTCTAGGAGTGTTAAAAAGTAAGTTAAGGGTAACACAAGAATAGGAACACTGTTAGTAAACAAATGTTAAATGATTGAAACACTATCAGATTAGCTTGGCAAGTGCATTGAAAATTAATGTTCCATGATAAATGTTAATCATTAATCAATCAATCAATCATATTATCAATAAAATTATTACGTTGAAAAATGAAAGACTTTCTATGTTGAGCACCAGAGAAGTGTTTCATGAAACCATGGCCAAGTTTTGCAGTTAGTAAATCAGATGTTGTTTTGCTGGAGAAAGAATTTGCCCCATGAAAGAAAGACCTTTTTGCAGGCTATCAGATAACCAGATTATTCATTCTTACCTGGAGGAACTGTAGTAATTATCCATTTGGCCACCAAACAACTTGGACAGGAGTTCTGCTCCTTCTCTTACTTTGTCATCAAAGTACTCTGCACGTAATAAAGAAAATTAAATGAGATTTCTAACATCACTGAAGAGTGAGTTTTCTCAGTTGAACCTGTAACCCGTAACACCTGTCACGGGTGTCACTAGTAAGTGTTATAGCTGTAAGAGCGCTTCAGTGCAGATCAGTTCATTCACCAAATGCAAATATAAAAGATTGACTTTCGAAGCAAATGATCAAGTGAAGTACTTTTACTGTTTAAACGTGCTTTAGCAATGTACCTTTTTCCTGTTTTAGTGGTTGAATTAGTCTGGCCAAAGAACGACCAAATAATCACTTTGTTTGAAACGTTTTGCTCATAACATTGCAACGTAGCCGACGTAATAATTTTATTTAAAATATTTGCACCCAGGCCTCTTGCAGACGTTGTCCTTCCACGTGCTTGAACATACGGCCGCAATACGTCTTACAGGTTAAAATGTACAAGCAACGGCTGTTGCAAATTCTACTGAGACCCTGAGAGTGGGCAGGGAAGGGGGCATGAAGGCCCAAGCTTCCAAATTCCTGTATCCTTACGCCTGGTCCCTGAATCTTTCCATAAGTAGCTCCCACCCCTTTAATTAGCTTTTACTGTAAGTTACAAAATCATGCATATTGCTTTATAAAATTCCTCCCTTTCTCTAGCTCCTCCTGTCTTTTCAACTTCTTAGTTAAAGGGCGCAAGCATCCCACAAGCGACACACACAAACAGCGCTTAACACCTGTCTCTGTAGCATGACGCAACTAGGAATGTTACTCCCCCCTGGATGGGACGCTAGCTTAGGACTCCCTTTGCTGTCACCCAATTATACAACTGCAGTTGAAGCTCTCCTTGCGACCACTCTCATAAATAACCAGTTCTAGCTACGACCAGCATTGTGAAATCCCCATTTGAAGTGTCACTTACATGTTAACTCTGTATTTAGAAGCTCTTGTAAATGACCACTTCTGTAAGCAACCGCAACCACTTTTGTGAATTACCAACTGCTCTTTTCCTTTGTTCTTGAGTTATCATAAGCGACCACTCAGTCAAAACTTTGATAAAAGCGTTCACTTCTTGATTAAATTTAGAGTCATAGGTAACATAGGTCAGTAAATTATGATTGTCCGGGTGAGTGTAGTCCTGAGAAGGACTCTTTGTGATGACATTGACTGACGTTTTGACAACCTGAGCAGAAGTCATCATAAGAGTCAAAAGAGCTGTGAATCGTCAGTAGATGTTTTAAGTCTCTGGTCGTTGTCCTGATTGGTTGGTGATCTCACAATGCTACTTGGTCCTCTGTCAGTTAAGCTGTGATGTTGTTGGCTTTTTCGTCGAAACGTCAGTCAATGTCATCACAAACAGTCCTTCTTAGAACTACACTCACCCAGCCGATCATAATTTACCAACCTACCGTAAACTGCTGCTTATACATGTAAGCCCTGGGTTTTATACTACTTCATAAGGGGTCTTGGGTGGGCTTATAAACGGGGGGGGGCTTAAAAGTGGAATAAAAAAAACGTTTGAAATAAGCCACTGCAGTGTTGATCGAAATACGTTTTTAATTTACCAGTTTTTAATTAACCTTTGAAACTTCATAATAAATCGAATTAATTTCACTTTTAACAACAAAATCAAAACTGTTACAACATGAACGTAACCAGAACGTAACAAAACACAAGCTCAGAGTTCATCTTCACAGTGTTCTGTGAGAGTGCTTAATATTGAGGAAACAAGGAAAACTAGAGGGGGGGGGCTTATATCTGGGGGGGGGCTTATAACCAGATGTATTTTTTTGTTTACAGGTAGATGGGCCTATAACAGAGGGGGAAGGGGGATATAAGTGGGGGGGGGGGGGGTTAGAAGCAGCAGTGTACAGTATGATATGATTCCTGGGTTCAAACCATTTACAGCAATACATAACATATCAGGCGCTTATGGTTTGTTGACCTGAGAACCTCCTCTGTGATAGACAGTAATTGAATATTTAATATTATTACTACTGAACAATACTATTTTAAAATAGCCATTAACATATCCCAAACTTTACGCTAAAAGCTCTCATAAGTGACCTCCCTCTATTGTTTTATCACATGGTTGCTTACAAGAACCCATTCTCATAAGCAAAGAGTTCCTCGTTTATGGAAACAACACAACACAACATTATGCAGATACTACCTTCAAACCACCAACCTTTTGATTGTAAATCTCACTGAAAGTTTGACACACTATTCAAAGTCATTTGAATATACTTTATTATGCATGCAAGTCATTAACCCCGTGTATATGACAATAAATGGGTATGTGTTCCCCAAGCTACTCCCTGATTGGTTTAGCACTGATATTTAAGCCACTCCTGCTTCAATCTGCCACGTTTTCGCAGTAAGAGTACAGAGTGAAAGCTAGTCCTCTAAATTTTGCGACCCAACCCCCTCCCGAGAGATCTGTGTTCGGTCTCCTGCAAGAGACACTCCGTGTCGTTCCTTGTCTATCCCAGAGTGTCACTCTCCATACCTTAAACTACAACAATGACTGCAGGAATAATATAGTACTAATCACTAAACCAGCAAGCCTAAACCAAGATAGCTTCCTACCACCTCAAAAATGCCTTTTTGTACCTATTTTCCATGACAGTCACTAAAAGACACTTCCATGAGTTTGCATTTCACTAAAAGACTTAGTAATAAGCACTCACCATTTGTTCCAGGGTCATAATTAACAGCCAAGTTCAGTTCTTTGAGCTTTTCTGTAAGGTCTTCATCGCCTACATCCTCTCCTCCAATCAAGTCTTCTGTTGCTTCAGACATTTCACTTTCCATATCATTTGATTCAACATCTACAGTATTTTGGCCACCATTTACAATGTCCGAGGAAAACTCAGAATCAACCTCCCAATTATCTTGAATGACAGGTAAATTTTGTCGCAATAGTGATCTGCCAGGTTCCATGTGTTTTTGTTTTGCATTACTCCTTTCCCTTGTGGGTGGAGTTCCTCTTGATGCTGCATCATAATTACATTCCGAGTTCAAATTTGGACTTCCAGTAACCTTGTGAAAATCTTGCATGTGAACTGACTTATGATCCTCAGGTGACTGAAATCTACGCTGATTTTGCTGATGTTTAGCATAGCTGTCTGAAACCGCTTTCTTGCTTTTAGATGTCCTTTCAAAATCCTGAGTGTGCCGCACTCCTTTTGCTTCATAACCAATTTGTCCTTTTTCACCATGACCCCATGCGCCCTCATTACTTACATAACCATGGGGCAATTTTGATTTCTTATCTTGCTTTCCTTTAACTTTGCTTATAGATGGTTCCATCGCACTAGGATGCTTGGCAGTGCCGTGACTGGGTGATCTTTGAAACTCATCTAGTCTGTTCCCTGGTTTAGCCTTGTTTTCCTTTCTTGGTGGAGACCTTAAATTTTTGGAATTTTTCTGTTGTAGTTTTTGGGGTGAGTGTTTAGGTGATATGTGGTAAGCTCTACTGCGAGATGATGAAATCTTAGCATTTTGATGGATTTGCAGATCATCATCATCAATTTCCCTGATGGAGACATTCTGACCAAGAAGATATTCTGTGTCGTCACTGCAGATGGAATCAGCTGAATGGCCACTGGTATCAGCATCCATGTTGATTTTCTAACAAAATCATCTGTAGGTTTAAAAACAAACAAAAAATAGTAAAATTATTTTCATAACCTTCAGTCACTAATGGCCATAGCTCATTCAGACTTACATGTAGTGTAACTTAGCGCAAAAGGTTGTTTCAGTAAATGTGTGGTGGGTTGGACAATGATCCATGTAATTCCACCCAGACTGTGCATGAGTGGTTTTTTATGGATTCAAATTCCAGGGGTGGGGTTCTCCACTAGATTATTTAAATTTGTTGGGACTAGGGGACTCAAGTAGATTTTGGGTGGGTGGGCCTGCTGCCCAGGCCTAAAAATTTGGACCCAATGGTACATGAAGCAGGTTGATTTTCAAGACATTTCAAAGGACATGTCCGAGGAATGAAAAAATAAACTCCATATGTTAATTTAATTTTACCATTTGTTTGTAATGTAGGCTTAGCAAAGAAGAGCCAGCCAATGGATTTGCTAAAAAAAAACATTATTATTTCCATTATTATTATTACGAATAGCATTAAAGGTTAAAATAGGTCAGGCTAAGGGGAATAGTCCACCAAAAGTTTTAAGGGAGTACCACACCCCTCTCCAAGGCACATTAACTAGATAAAAACACTGTCATTATCAAGATCCCACTGGCTTTGGTGTTCTAGGTTTGGAGAGCAAATTTTTACTTTGTGTGTAAACCTGTATTCTTGAAGAAACACAGAAGCCACTAGCAGGGTTGACATTAAGGGCCATAACCTGTTACCCATGAGTATGCTTGATGGGTCCTCAATGCTATGGGTGAACTTGGCCCCTTGTTGGTATCATTTACTCACAAAACCAAATAGTTATTATGGGTGTGAAGATCAAGACAACAGCTGACTCAAACCTCAACCCTAAACCCCAGCATCATTATTCAGATTCTCCTTACTGGTCTTCATACATTTCACTGAGTACTAATTGGGAGAACTTGTTAAATGTGGCTAAATGTAATTTAGGCTAAGTTAAACTCGAAGCAATGCTGGTCAGCGGTCTTCCACGTGGCGGGCTTGCGGGGTGGCCAGGGGGTTGCTGCAGGGGCCTTTCGTGTTTTACAGTTCGGCCTTTGAGGTCAATTCATTTCACGTGCTTGTTCGCTAGTCGATGGTTCTCTGTGCTTTCACTCCCTGCCCTTCCCACCCTTTCTTATTCCTGTTATGGTAAGTATGTGGTAAGTATCGTTGTTCCACTGTTCTCAGTGTGACGGTGCCTGGTGGTTGCCGCTCACAGGGTTGTCATGGTTACGTGCTCGGCTCAATTGCTTCTGGCTCCACCATTCTTTCAGGCACCTTCCCGAAGCTCATCTATTGTTGATGAGTTTAAGACATCAGGATTATTCACCTTTAATTTGGTGATCATTTTCCCAATTCTAATGACCTTAATGTGTTTTAATGAATTGAAATGGTGAGGAGAAATTTGATGCTGATCACATTGGGGTTTAAAGGGTTAATGACAGCCCTGACCAGGATAACAAGACATCATCCTTTTCAAGATCCTGATGTATTCTGATCTTGAAATAGCCACGAGAAGTCTTGAAAATATGTAAATGCAAAGGCCTTAGTTTCTAGCCAACATTGTTAAAGCTGTATTGTCTGTTCTTTTTTTCAAAGTAAAAGAACCGTGACGTCTTACCCACATAACAACAGACAACAAAGTACTTTGGTTATCAGTAGTAGTAACTTAGCCAAAAGAAATAAAAGCCTATATCACTAAAAATGTATTGTAAAACATAAGTATCTCCGAAATGTACACTTTTATCAGACAGTGTACATTTTAAAAGGCAGTGATAATTGTTATAGCGTTAATTAATTTTTGACACTGATCCTTCCAAAAAGCCTTTCAGTGCTCCCAAGGAAACTACAATAGAAGTTTGACGCTACTGAATTATTCACACAACGCTAAGCAATTATAATAAGCACGATTGTTTGTAAACTAATGTGTGCAGGCAAGCTTGGCAAAGTTTGGGTTAAAACTTGTTTTCCCTTATTTCTTCTTAACTGTCAAGGTTTTCCAGACTATTGCAAAACATAGTTAAAAATTCATTCAAAGCAGGAAGTTTTTTACCCCGGCTCCCGCCTTTTCTGAAATTCGATCCAACTGTATTGAACAACAGCAGTGTAGATTTCTACAGCGATCGATCTTTTCAGTCACGTATTTATAAGTAAATTTTCCTCTGGAGAGCAAAACGAAAACATTGATCTCTCGCACTTCAGCTACAGAAAAGGGGCTCACAATCTTTCATCTTGTTTGATTACTTCCTCATTCAAAATAAACCACTACATGTAAGTCTATTTCTAGTTCCACTGTTTATCAGTTGGAATTCGATAAGCAGCTGAAATTTGATAACGCTACACTTTTCGAAGGTCCGAATAAGACTTCAGCTCCTCAATCAAGCTTTAGATTCGTCATCAAACAATCCTTGACCAAAAATAAGAAGTACAAATCTTTTAAAGTCAGTTATTTAGTTTTCCACTGTATTAACGTGTTAACGCTAATTAAGCTGACGACCGAGGCCGCCGCGCCATGAGAAGCCGAAATCTATACACAAACTTTCACCACAACGCAAATCGCGGTGAGAAGTCATATACAAGTTACTTTTACTTACCTAACTTTCGCGATGAACAATTAAGATGCGGTGGTTTGCCCCGCTGTTGAAAGGCCAAGTGTTCTTCAAAGAAATTTGAAGATCGTGTAAACGTTGGGTATCTATGTCCCGTTCGAAGACAAAAGTATTCCGAAGCGCTCGAGCGCGGGACAGATGTGTGAACAAAGAACCGCACAAGTCACCGCAGTAACGGCATGCTAGCACGATGGGAGGCTCAGATCAACCTTCCTGCGGTCGACTGAATGCAGCAAACGATTTTCTAGTAGGAAAACTTCCAACTTATTCAAATCGAGCGAAAATGCCCGCCACGATCGACCAGATTCGTTGATCAAAGCTGTCAAAATCAATCAGGTTTGAAACCGGATGAAGAGAGCGAGGCCCTGGGGCGAGGGCAATTTTCACCTGAGTAGGGAGGGGAGTGGATAAGTAGCTGTGTAGCCAAGCCTTTCTTGTCAGGTGAGCTTTGGAAAGTGCACTTCCTGGGGTTGTGAAAGCACGTTTTGCTGAATTGTCATCTATGAACACGCAGTAGAGTACTTTTCGAGAGTTCCCTTCACTTTGTTATGTCAACTGACGCCCTAGTGGATTCAAAGCCGGAGGGAGAAGTCGTCAAAGAGGGAGAAGACCTCGAAGATTCTGACAGCAACATGCAGGTCACCTCAGCTTCAGCAAAGTGCTGCTCTTGTTGTTGGGGAGGGAACAAAAGAGCTTATGTTACAGTGTTTGTCCTGTTTGTCATCAACCTCCTTAACTATATGGACCGGCAGACGATAGCAGGTAGGGAAAACAATTTGAACCGGGAACGTTTTCATCTAAGTTCAGCTTTGTACCACCCACACAACGAAAAAGATAAGGAATGCCGGTCGTTTCGATACAAAGTCGTTTCGATACAAGTCGTTTCGATACACATCTAAGTCGGTTCGTTACAAAGATGAAGTCGATTCGATACAACCCCAGTCGTTTCGATACAAACAGTTGTGTGTATCAAATTAAAGCAGAAACCACAGATCCAGAACCAGAGGTTCCACAATTGAATTATCCATCCACAACCAGAGGTGTGTGTAATGAAGTGTCAAAAGCTTGCTTGTAAAATCACAAAATCAAACCTACATAACATGAATCAATCATGTCTTCTTCGACTTTCTAGTTGTTTTGATCATCATTTCTTGTTGCAAAAATGTGTTGATCGACCATCTTTTTTAGATCGTGCTAGTTGACGTGTTACTAGTGTTCGATAGCTTGGTAGCCTCGCCCGCTCCAACAACACTTCATGTTATTGATCTGTTCTAGGGCGCTTGCCGAGTTCCCAGTTATAAATAATACAGTATATTTTCGTACTCGTCGCGAGTCAGGAGTCAAGAAAACACAAATAATTTAGTATACAAATACACCTGTATTTATTGGTAACTTACTAGAACTACGACATTACATTGATGACAATAACCTAAGTAGAGAGTTTACAGCAATGAATGCCTCGAATTATACCTTAACCTAAGCTCCTATTTAAAGCGATGAATCTGATTTCGATCGAATTATACCTTTGTATACAATTGTATGTTCACCTAAGCTAAAATTTACAGCATATCTATCCAATTGTACTTAACCTTAGTTACAATTTGCAGGAAAGAATCCGAAATCTATCCATTTGTATGTGAACCTAAGCTACAATATAAAGCAATGACTTTGATTTCTATCGAATTGAACCTTTGTATACAATAAATTGTATGTTAACGTAAGCTACAACTCAAAGCAATGAATCTTATTTCTATTGAATTATACCTTACCCTACGCTACTATTCAAAGCAATGACTTTGATTTCTATCGAATTGAACCTTTGTATACAATAAATTGTATGTTAACGTAAGCTTTAACTCAAAGCAATTAATCTTATTTCTATTGAATTATACCTTAACCTAAGCTACTATTTAAAGTAATCAATTTCTGATATCTAAATTACTTGACACGCGTTAACCAAAAAAATCAGTTCAGTTCCGTCACTAGCCATACGAGTTACTGGTTTGGCCCATTGAGATGCGAAATGGCGTTTAAGAGTTGCCTTACGTTTCTTTCTCCGTTTTCAAATTCTTGCCACAAGTCAAATATTCTTCTCTGCAGGGCTCGATATTTTCTTCTCTGGATTCGTTTCAGCTTCCTTTCTGACACAAGCTTCACTTGTAGGCGTGTCAGACGTGCCTCTCGGTAAAGTAGCTGGAGCAAGAGATAGAAAGGCACGTCTGACTTTCCTGCTGCTCGGCGGTTGAGTCCATGGTGCCAACCTTCGATGTCGTTGTTGGTACGAACGGACTGCATGTACACGGACCAGGATGAGGGAGGCCATGTCCTACTTTCAATCCACGTGGTTCTGACGTAATCTGTGAACTCTCCAAGAGCGGCTGTCGACGCCTGCCTTTCCAGTCTTTCAAACATCGGTTCGATGTCACCTTCGGGTAAAAATGGCAACGCCATAATCTTGCGCAGGAAGCGGTGCGTTCCCGGATCATTGTTATACGCACTCTGGAGACCCAGCTTTAAGCAACTCTTTTTATTTTGCAGTAAGAACTGCCATGTCTGTTCTAAGTAAATCTTTTTGTTATGCAGTGAGAAATGGTATGTTTATATTCTCTAAAATACTTTTCTAAGTAAATCTTTTGGTCTTGAAATGAGAACTGGTATGTTTATATGTTCTAAGTGAATCTTTTTCTTTTGCAGTGAGAAATGGTATGCTTGTTTCTAACAATAACCTTTCGCCACAGCGCTTGTGTCCAGTGAAAAGCACAGCCCTTGACATCAACATCTGGAAGTACCTCAGCCAAAACTGACCAGATTGCCTTCTCGAAGTCGATGGTAATTCTTCTCACAGATGGTTCAGATGGAAGTAGGCTTAGTACTGCCTTTATGACCTTAAAGCAAAATGAAATAACAATTAGTTCACAGGAAGGATATTATTACTATAGAGACTTGCAATGATGCTATGTTCCAGTGTTTCTAAAATCGACTTTTTTGAACTTAAACCAAAAGATAGTATGTGTTTACCTCACGATAATCCCGCTTCTTTTTGCCAGACATCAATGCAAATAACAAGGGGACTTGTTTGGCGCAATCTTCTTTCCGGACGAAAGCGTTTATGGTCAGGAGCTGGGTGAATGGCTGCCTGCATAGCTTGAAAGTACCGTCAATGTACCAAGATTTGGCTCTCATCAGCTGGTTCAGTTGGTCGTCCGTCGCAAAGATCAGGTGTCTCCGTCTCCTAACTCTCAAGTCGCTTCTAAGAAAACCGTCCGGGATGTGCTCCTCCTCCAACTCAAAATCGAGGTCGGTTGGGTCCTTCGGCCGGAGTTTTTGGCGAAGTCTGTTTGCTTGACGAGCCACGTGCTGTGGTTTCGGTAGCCCCAGACATGCTGCATCATCCAGCACATCAAGCAAAACCTTGAAAAGAGAGAAACTTCTGTTCGTTTTTCTTTCTAAATCCAGTCAAAACTAATTATACGCATCCTAACTGTGCACGTAATTTACGTCGCAATGTCATGCCACGTCATGCATTGAGCACGCGCGCTGAGTAAGAAATAGAGACAAATGCTTTGGTTGTGAGTTGGTCATTATTTAACTACAGCAAAATTTTGGAAAAAATCTGAACGTGGGAAGATTTTGGGTGCAAACGTCCTCAAGAACCGAACACAGTGATTCAAACGTTTTCGTAGGATTGAAAAGCAAAAACACAAAATGAAATTTCCTAATACCTCATCAACAATTGCCGTTGCTGGCTTGAACACATCTTCTACAGCCTTGGCCTTTACACTTGTAATGATCCTGGCCGTTGTTGCAGCTCCAGGTTGTGCGGGATGATTATGACCGTGAATTCCGGGCTCAAAGTTGTTCCCTCGCTGTCGCACTTTCGCCTTGCCCGGGTTCAACTTCGGACGGACGACACATTGCCAGTCTGTCACGTTTCCTCGCTGCCTCTGGAATCCAAAAGTGTACCCCCGGTTGTCAATAAGCTTTGGATGGCCCCTCTTGCTGGACTGCGGTATTATCTCATACGTTATTTCTGTCGTTTCCTTGCCGTTCTGCTCATGGACGGTAGGGTCATCAAGCGATGATTCTGCGTTGGCACCGTAGTCGGTCACAGGCGAGGCAGGCGGGACACTTGACCAATCCTGACATTAACAACAAAACCAAAGTTAGTTTAAGTCCTTTATGAACCCACTTTTAAGATAGTTTAGTTTAAGCAAGGGTGATTGACCAGGTAAAGCTTTTTTTTGTCTCGACTGTTAAACAGTGTAAAATGAATGATAAATATCAAATTGCCTTTTCGCAATTTGTTGTGTTTAGTAAGAGACTTACCATAGACTCGTTTTGTCCAACAGAGATGTCCCCTTGTGGCCACTGGACGGAAGGATCCTTAAACGAAGATTCAGCGGAGTGCGATTCCTGAAAACGACCAAAAGTGCCGATCAGTATAGCCCCCATAGCAATATGTAGGACAAGTCGAGTCACTTTTCAAACCAAGTTAGAAAATATGATTTCAGTTTCAGTCTAATGTGATTTAACTACAGAGGTATAGTAAATAGTAAACGACTTACCATAGGTTCATTTTGGAAGTCCCGGAAGCTAGGACCGAGGCTGTGAGAAGGCGTTTCGGCAGTAAAATCTGCTTGAACGAATAAAAGAGAATATTGATTAGAACACAACATAACATAAAACATAACATAACATAACATAACATAACAAACATAACAAAATAACATAACAAACATAACATAACATACCATAGTATAATGTAACAGCATAACATAACATAACATAACAAACATAACAAAATAACATAACAAACATAACATAACATACCATAGTATAATGTAACAGCATAACATAACATGACATAACATAACATGTCAACAAAGACAAACTTACTCTCGTCTATCCTGGTGCTTTCAAGTTGGGGGAGTACATCGTATTCAAAGCAGCCACGACACCGCCACTCTATACCGTTCCCTTCTTTCACCGCTTTTCTATACTCTGGACGGGTTATTCCAGTATTACAGGTCCTGTGATTCCACAGAAGGCACCCGTCACACTGCACGCCTTCTTGCCGCGCCCCGACTGGTAGGTTGCACGTAATACAAATATCCGAGGAAGCCATCGATAGCGAAATTTTAACAAGTTTAACTGGTTTTCCTATTGGAGTGTTGGTGTTCAAATGAACGGATGACGAGAAGAAAAAAAGTGGGCCTTTTATAGGTAGGTCCTGCTTGCGTAGGATCAAAATTAGCGCAATATGATTGGTTAATGTTAATTTTGTTTACTAGCTTTTGTAAAAATAAAAACTTCGTTAAATAATGCGCTATTATAAAAGCTTCACTATTTCTGTATCCTTGGAAAAAATCTCACCTCTTTGTTTTAAGACGCACGAGAGACGCTAATTAGCCTGATTGTCTTAAAATATCACAAGCGCACACAATGGATTAAAAAGTTCACAAGCGCACACAATGGATCAAAAAGTTCACAAGTGCACACAAAGGATGCAGTCTTTTACCAAAAATTTCCTTCTGCACGAATTTGTCTTTTAGCGTCTCTTTAATCACTTTAGTTTGCACGGATTGGTCTACTGCCACGTGCGTGAGCCCGTTCCCTAAAAGGTTACAAAAAATTGGGTAGGATTTTATTTCACTTTGGCGCGCGCGCAAATGTAACCAATTTGATTGAAAGTTGCGTGAATTCTGGAGCAAACTCCACGCAAGGCGCTGGAGAAGAAGTTGAGCACGAATCGTTTTGAACGTCTTTTAATTAAGAAGGTGGATCTAGAGAATAATAAAACGAGTGAGTGCACGTTTCAACACTGAACCTCGCTCGTTAAAGTGAATATAAACGAGATGCAGAGAATCAGGTGTGCTGAATTAATACAGTAGCGCTAGCGGTATCGACTTGTGACTTTTTTAATTGTTGAACATTAATAAGATGCATTTTCTCACTTCGTGCGAACAAAGACTGATGCGAACAAGTCAAAGACTTGTGACTTTTTTAAGTTAAACGAGGGCCGCGACTTTTTACTTTCTTAATTAAAACGCACAAGGACCACGCGTGTCTTTCAAAAGCAAAAGAGTTAATTTCGTTTACTTTGGACCGCGAGTGCCTTTGGATAAGAAGGAATCATGTTAAAAAATCACAAATGCACACAAAGGACGGAGTCTCAATAATCATTTAATTTTGTCTATTAGCGTCTCTGTAATCTATTTATTTTACACGATTTGTCTAATAGTGTCTTGTGAAAAATAATACAAATAAATTCCCGTGAGCCCGCTCCCTGAGGTGGAATAAAAATGTTGTGTACGATTTCACTTTTGCGTGCGCAGATGTAAACAACTTGATTAAAAGTTGCGTGAAGTCTGGAGCAAACTCCACGCGAGGCGCTGGGGAAGAAGTTTAGAAAACATAGTCTTAACGTCTTTAAATGAATTGGGAAAATAAAGTCATAAATCGGCTCGCAAGCAAATCTTGTCAACGTGGATCTATAGGATAATAACGATAATACGTCCGAAGTAAACAGCACACATCAAGTACGTGTATCTATATTTAATTTAATCGATTTTTTTTACAATGTTTATAGCTAGAAATACATGCATTATCTTAGAACTGAAAAGAAAAGAAAAGAAAACATTAAAAACGAAGGTTAAACGAAAGTACGTGTCAAAATGTACGACAGCAAAACACAAGCGGGAGCTAAAGAAAGAGGTTCTGAATATCTTGCGATAAGCTTATAGTATATAAATGGCACTACCCAGTCAGTGTAATTTCTTACTGAACAGACTGTATCGAAACGACTGGGGTTGTATCGAATCGACTTCATCTTTGTAACGAACCGACTTAGATGTGTATCGAAACGACTTGTATCGAAACGACTTTGTATCGAAACGACCGGATAGTAGGAAGATAAGTTATCGCAAAAGAAAATACTTTATAACGTGAGAGGGGAAGCCTACACAGAGAAACCGTGAGCTTGTATTGTTAGACTTTCTCGTTGCAGCAATTTTATTGATGTTTTTTACATCGATAGAAAATTACTTTTTCCCTGTATGGGAGATACATGTACTATAATTATGCGTGTAGACGTACTACCACATCCTGCCAACTTTTTCTGAATCAAGTGCCTGGCATTTTTCTTGGGATGGGGAGGAGCTTTTATATGGGTATGTGCTGCTGTGTTAAATTGATCAGTGTGTCTGGAATGGTGTCTAGTCGACAATAGGGTGCAAATTACAACTGAACTTGGTCTGGAGTAGGGTAAGGGTTTTTTTAAGATCCCAGCAGCACATCCCCACCTTCTCCTGGGAAGTTTTCTATGGGGCTAAATGTAATTTAGGTGAGGCTAAACTCAAGACAATGCTGGCCAAAGATCTCCTTCCCCAATGTGGAGTGATCCAGGGGCTTCTTCAGGTCTTCAGTAAATTTTACAGCCTTCCCATTGACATCAAGCCATTTCGCTCACATTGCTGTTCGGTTACTGCTTTGGTGAAAGCCTTTCACTTGCTTCCATCCCTCCCCTTCCTCAAGGTACGGTACCGGTCAAATGTAAGTTGACAGTCTCGACTCGATCCTCGAAACTCGATTCTCGCGTCTCGAATGTCGAGATGTTCGAGTTTCGAGACGCGAGGATCGAGAATTGAGTATCGAGAATCGAGAAACAAGAAGTTTTTGAATATGCAAACTCGAAAAGAACTTCGAGAAAACGATTTATTTCTCGAATGATGAACAATAGCCGTTTGCACACCGAGTTTAGGATTTCATAAACATCAACTTTCCGCGTTTTTCAGTGCATACATTATGTCAACTTGCGTATACGCATGAAACAACACGAACGAACGATAGCAGAACAATATCCGGATATCTATAAATCTTGAAATTCAGGAAATTGAGTCCGCTTGGTATTTGTGAATATGCCTTGAGTTCCCTTTACATATACACAGACAGAAATCCATTTTCAAAAGACAGTGAACGTTTAAAAGCGAACAAAAGAACCTCACTGTACTGTTGTTATCACACAAACAACAGCGTGTGCATGGCCTGGATACAGTCGTTCGCCTGTCAGAGCCCATCGCAGTTCAATCTTGAGTTTTCGCAAATAAGTTTAAATCTATACGTTAAAATGACGTTTGTATTCGTGGATGGAAACCTATCTTTAGAAGTTAGTGACCAAATCGGCGAAACTTTGGAAGTGAATGCGAATTTACAAATCTGTCAGACCGCGAAACCCTTTCGAAGCCGTGCACATGAAGCCGCGTTTGTTTATTTGCCGAACTGCACGAATAATACACAGAACCCGTCCTAAAAAGAATAAGTCAGGAATGAAACTGATATAAAATGTCACAGTTTCGAAGTTTAATACACACTGTCGTGTCTTCAGGGATAAATAAGAAGTGATTTATGTTTTACCTTATGCACGTTAATTTGCATACGTCAAAAGCGAAATTTGAAACCTCATACAAAATAAGCGTAACGCAACGATGCTTTTGATGCAACTTGGAGTTCTGCAGACGTTTTGCCTTTCTGTTTCAAATGTAAATGTGTAAATTCAAAAATATTGGGAAATTTAGCATCGCTTATATAAAGCTTGTCACTACGTTGCCCGTGATATGCCTGTTTTACGCAACAACTGGGAAAAGCTTGAGTTGTAGTTTTTGAGCGATTTTAGTAATACGTTCGAGCGTTTTGTCAAATAGCCGTATTGAGAATTAACGCAACAATTTCCACAACATTAGAAAGTTTAAGCGGATAATTCACCCTATGAGGAAAGGAGCAGCGAATTCTAAATGCATGTGTATCATTTGTCATTATTTGATCGCATAAAATGGCGATGCTTGCACCTCATTTTTCAACACACTTGTTGGATCTGTAAACAGTAAATTAATAACACTCGCGATCGAGTTCGGTCTCTTTGTCCGATTTATTTCTCGAGAGATCACTCAAGCGACAAGCTCATTAGTTTCTCGACTCGAAACTCGATTCTCGATCCTCGAAATTCTCGAAACTCGACTCGAGACTCGATTCTCGAAAATTTTCAAGAATCGAGACGCGAGGATCGAGATGCAAGGGACTGTCAACTTACATTTGACCAGTACTGTAAGTAGTGGTAAGTATTAATTTTTTCCACTGAGAAATTCAGTGTGATGGTGCCTGGTGGTTGCTGCTCGCAGGGTTGTCATGGTTACCTTGTTTCCCACTTACTGCTTTAAGGCATCTTTCTCTATACTCATCTATTGGTGACAAGTTTAATCTGTCTAAAGATTTCCAAAGGTCCAAAGAAAATATTGGGAGCATAGCCAGGTGGTTAGGGTGCCGTAATCTAGAAGTCCCAGTTTTAATTACACTCTGACAGCTAGCAATGGAGTAGTCCTTCTGGGGGCCAGGTGACCACAGTGGAGGCCCCTGGATATTCCGGGCACCCAGCAGCCATCATGTAATGCAAGGCAGTTGGTTTATGTGAAAAGAACCTTGTACAGCTGTACTCAGATCAAATAAGCTTGAACTATAACTGAGCAAAATGATATGCTGCTTTCACTCTAGGACTTTTAGACGGCATCCAGAAATACTTTCGTATAGAGGATAACAACTCTGCAGCAGGGCTGCTACAAACAGTGTTCATCTGTAGTTACATGGTTCTTGCTCCTGTGTTTGGTTACCTGGGAGATCGCTACAAGAGGAAATATCTTATGGCGGTGGGGATATTTATTTGGTCTGGAACTGTTTTTCTCAGCACTTTCCTAGACAGGGATGTAAGTTCTAATAAAGTGAAATGTAGCCAAGTGTCATTCCTTTGCAAAAATGCCCATGTTTCAAACTGTAGTTTAAAAAAATCGTCAAACAGCTCTAAAGGGAAGAACCACTCATAAGCTTTTGTTTAAATGGCTGCACATAAGGATTTTATCCACAGACTCAAAAGTTACAATCATGTAGATTCACCTTGTAAAGCATAATAAACAGTACCACAGAAAAAAAAAACTGCTCATTGGCATTGAATGCTCACACATAAGGAATTTTTCAGACTCAAAAAGTTAGACTCGCCTTGTACAGCACAATAAACAACACCACAGAAAAGTACTGCTTTGTAACTTTTTTGCAAGTAGGGTAATTTAATTGAAACATTTGTGATGTTAATTTTGCTGAGTGGAGTCCAATTCAGTCTGTAATCATACAAGTGACTTAGCAAAGTTAAACCAATACATAGTGGGAGTTAGATTTGTTTAATCACGGGCATGATTACAGACAGATTTTAGAAAACGTGAAGTCCTGTTACCAAGTAATCATATCTTTAAACAAGAGTCAAAGAAAAAAAGCAATAACTAAAGTTAAACTTTTTTGTTGAAGGAAAAGACAACAGATTCTTTTTCAGATTCAAGAAAAAAGAACCTATTCAAGTGCAACTGTCCTGCTGCTTTTTGCACTTTGGGAATTCCACTTCCCGCCCCCTCTTCTCTGGCCTCCTACCCCCTTTTCTTCCGGTCTCCTGCCCCCCCCCCCCCATGTGGTGCATACTGTCTAATTAGTAAGGCATGACATGTCCTCAAATCAAGGCTGCTAATGGCCTATTGAGAATTTTTCTATAGTTGTGATTAAGTGTGCTAATTGTATTTCTCCTCCATTCCTTTAGTCTTTTTGGTGGTTCCTCACTCTCCGTGGTATAGTTGGAATAGGAGAGGCCAGTTATTCTACCATAGCGCCCACTGTCATAGCTGATCTGTTCACAGGAGATATGAGAACTAGGATGTTGTCATGCTTCTATTTTGCTATCCCTGTTGGAAGGCATGTAAACAGGCATTTTTACTATCATAGTGACTTTCGGCAACCTTCAAAGAAAGTACATGTATCGTATTTACATGTATTGTATTGTTACTGATAGTTTATAATATAGCTTGTTTGAATGTGCAACAAATTAAAATTGAGCAGATCTGAAAGAAGTTTTTCCTGCTCAGGAGAACATTGCATTCTAGTCCCATACTTTAATCACACATGATTGCAAAATTGATAGGACATCTGCCGTCTTGGCTTATTTCATGCCCCCTGGCTGGCAAAGTGCCCTACACTGTACAAGGCAACTGAAATATGATATTATGGGTTAAAAGGGCTATGTGTTTCCACATAGCCACTTCATTAAACAATACAATGTAAACAAAGTTGTCAATAAATTCTACAGCATGAAAATAGATCTTGCAAAGGTGAGGGCCAAATGCACTAACAGAATCAAAACAGAGGGATGGATGAGATGAGGGAGGAGCGAAAAATCAAAAGATTCATGGAGGATGAATTTTTCCAAGTGATCGAAGAAGCATAAGGAGAACAACTGCATAGAAGGGACAGTCATAATATTGATCTCCTTGCAGTAGTTGGTATTCCAGATGTTTACTCTCAGATGTCCACTCCAGGATATTCTGTGGCTAAAAAAAAATCATTAGGAGGCTACCAGAGGTCATAAAACCTTATTTGGAAGCAAATAATCCATTTTTCTTTTGCAGTGGTCTTGGTTACATAATTGGAACAGAAGTAGCATCACTTTTTGATAACCAGTGGCAATGGGGACTTCGTGTAAGACATCAACCTTTTGCTGTTATCAAATTTTTGTAGTTTTACTGGTAACCTTGTGGGGGGCGCAGTGGTGTAGTGATTAGCACGTGGGACTTCAGATCTGAAGGTCGGTGGTTCGACGCCCAGTCCCTGCCAGCGTGTTGTTTCCTTAGAAAGAGACTTTACCCCACATTGTCTCTCTCCACCCAGGTGTAGAAATGGGTACCAGCAACATGCTGCTGGGGGTAACCCTGCGTTGGACTAGCATCCCATCCAGGGGGGAGTAGCAATACTCTCAGTTGCTTCATGCTACAGAAACTGAGATGAGCTCCAGCCATGTGGTCCTACCGGTACTTGGCTTGTGTGTGAGTTTACCTTTACCCACTGGTAACCTTAGAAATTTTAACAGATAAACAAGCAATGATCACAGCTTAGTTCCTGACATCACAGATTTTAAAGACAAGAGTCCCCAGTAGGATTGAGAAATCATCTCATCTCAACCAAATTTTACCTTTTTTTTTCTCAATACTCTTTATCTTTGTTCTGATTGCTGAATCCGAAAACATTGGTGTTGGATAATAAATAACAAATTAAACAAGTTTTGGTGTGTCCATTAGTTTGTTAGTGTCCATTAACTGGTGTCATGGAATTTAGCTGCAGGGAAGAAAAGTCTGCCTTCCACTGATCTTTTTTTAGATACTTACAGTGTCATTGACCTGTAATTTCATTGAAACAGCATTTTGTCATTTTAGGGAGGTAAAGCTGCTTTGTTCTTGTCATTGTTGTTTTATTCGCTGGCCATGGCCAAAGGTGACTGCCAGTGTATAAATTGGGCTTTCCCCCATCACTTGCCTTAGTCATCCAGTTTTGTTTCGGCCAACACAGTCTTTATAAAGTTCTGGTTTTCTCTAGGCGGTTGCTTTAAACTTCTGGTTCTGTTATGGAAAGCAGATTGTCAGAGTCTGGGGAAAGTAAGAATTCAACCCTCCAAGCTCAAACACATTCAAGCATATCCCATGACATGATGTCTAAATCCGCTTTGCTAACCCGGGAATCCTCTTGCAAAAGTAAACAAGTTGACTCAGAATTCATATTCAACGATTTAGTCAAATTGAAAATCGAAAACTAAAGGTATTTTCTAAAAATGAACAATTTGGTTTGAAAATGAAAAATGGTAATATGAAACAAACTAAACATGTTGCGAGCTCATTTCTCTCATTTGTGATATGACAATTCCACATTTGTAAAGTGGTGAAATATTCATTAAAATGAAAAATGAAATACGGTATGTGTGCGGATTTGCAAAATCAGTCAAGCTTATCTCTCTTTAGGTCACTGACAATTTGAAGAGTCCGTCTATCACACAGTGAAATATTTTTTCATATTTTGTTCAAGGCAAAGTTGAATTTATTAGGTAGCATTGAGTCAAACCCACTTGCGCACACGTTACGTGTAAAACAACATAAGTACTACCACAAGGTTGAGAACGGTTTTTCCGTGTCATATAAGTATGGAACATTGACATGGTAGTAGTAACATTGTTAGTGTAATGTGACATGCTTCAGTTTTGTTTACCTTGCGTAACGTAATCCTAATGTCACGACCACATGATGAAGGCTATGTTGGCTGTGGGAAGTGACTTTGAAAAAAATAAACGCAGCCCAATTTATAAACTGGTGGTCACCTTGTGGCAATGGCCAGTTAATACCTAATTATTTTTCTTGTTAAATTAATTTACTTAATGATTTCTGTTGTTGTTGCTTTTTTTTTTTTATAGGTGACACCTATTATTGGGGCTGTTTGCGTTCTCATGTGCATCTTTGTAGTCCATGAGCCAAAGCGAGGTGCAATAGAGAGAGGGGAAAACCCTAATGCAGTCTCAGCTTCCAATGTCCACCACACCACCAGCTGGTGGGCTGACCTAAAATATCTTACAACTGTGTAAGTGTTGACAGTTTTGACCCGTAATTTCTTTTTGCTTCTATGGCCTTATCCAATTTTTGAAGCCCACTTCATGCCATTACACTGTATTTGTAAACTGTGTAGTTTGTAGTCCTATTACATATGAATTAGTCTGAGTATGAGTATCAGGTTTTGGGGGCAAAGGGGCTGGGGGCATAACTGCCCAATGTAGGTTGCTTTTCCTGTTTGCTTGGATTTGCTTCATGTCTTATGCATGTGGCCTACAATTTATTTCATGGTTACCCTTAAAGGACAGGTTGTTTTCCCTTGACATATGTTCTGATCCACTGTCATTCTTCCTTTTTATGTAACTGGCGTGTTTTGTTTTAAATAAGATCTAATTGAAAACAACCTGACAAATGAACATTGGCTCTACAGCTTTGTCTTTGTGATTCAAGTACAAACTGTTTCAGCGACATCAATTCGTGAGGACTGATTTATTGTAACATAAAATAATGTAATGTGGCCCAATCCCCATTCATCCACAAGGCTGGCATCCAGAGGGGTCCTGCTTTGCAATCAGTGTTGGAAAATTTTTTAAGTGTCTGTGAGAGTGCTATAAATTCAGCAAATGCCCTATTGAATTTCCCCCAGCCACACAGCCATGAAAAAGAAATAACAAAAATTTTTTTGATTAGGGACAAAAAAGAAACTTTGTGTGGCTGTGTGGCTGTGTGGCTAGGGGAAATTCAGTAGGGTGTTTGTTCACTTCATAACACTCTCACATACACTTAAAAAATTTTTAAATTTGCAATCAGTGTGTTCTTCATGCACCCCATATCTCCTCAGAAAAGGTGTGTTTTTCCACACCCCTTATTTCCTAAATACACTCCATGTGACCCTCTTTCTTTGCGTTTGATGTGAGTAACTCCTGGGGGGAGGGGGGAAACTCCCATGGATATAAATTATAAGCTATATAGGTATGTGCCACGGAACTAGGGTATGGTTTTTGAGGTTGCCAGGCCTTAAATAGGGTATCTATTTTGCCCCTTTTTAGTAATGTGATCCTGGTGTGATCCGTAGACAGGGTTCCTTTTTTTGTATTAGCTAAAATTGCAGTATGGGTTTGGGCCTTAAAAAGGTATCAAATTTTTGATCCTTAAATAAGGTCAGGGTTTAAGAACCTTTGCGGCACATACCTATTCTAACTTGACGGGAGTACCTCTCCCCCCCCCCCCCAGGGAGTAACTAATGGTGCATGTATTTAACAACTGGTCTTAGAAGGGTTTGTATTTAAACAACTTTCAACAGGAAGAGCTTTATTTGGTTGGATCTAGGATTCACTTGTGTGTCGTTTGTGACTGGTGCACTGGCATTTTGGGCACCAAAATTCTTGCTCTATGCAACAAAAGCTCAAGGAATTACAGGTGTAGATGAATCAGAGTAAGTAGTGCCTACATGTGCATCTAAGTATTTGTTGATCTACAATAGAACCTCTGCTATGGATGCCTTGTTAACCGGCCATCGCCATGATGGCGACCGCCGGTTTATAAAATGGACACGGTTTTTCCTGAAAGCAAGTTGGCTTAACATATCAAGAAAGTGCTGTAAAGCTTGTGGTACGGGTACCCAAGAGCGGTACTGTCTTATATAAGACGCATGCGCATATTAGTCTTCTGAATGTTACCTTCCTATGTTTTTGTCTTTTAATTTACAGTATTTAAGATATGAACGGCGAAGGGTTGTTTAAGTTTGGGTTTTTTTTGTATTTGTCTTGTATAATGCATGCGCAATTGAGTAAAGGAGCTGATAGGATTGAATGCGAAATTGGCTGTGTTGTCTGATCTAGTTTGTGGCTATATTTTATGGTGAAAATTTTTTTAGCGCAAGAGTTTTTTATTGGGATTGACATTTTGAGGGGTGTAAAAATGTGGGAGTCAGAAGGATTTGTGAATGTCAGGAGCATATCACGAATGTGATTGTGAATGTGATTTGCTTTGAAAGTTGCGTTTTGTATAGGAGCGGTGTAATATTGTGCTGCATGAGAGACGTTTTCCCTTGGCATTTTATGGCGAGGGGGTGGTTTGCGAAGTGGATTGTAAGGTTTCTGATATTTCGCAGCGGACAAAAAGGACAGTTGCGTTTTGCCGGCGTGGGCTAGGAAGAGAAGGAATTGGTACAAGTATGATGATGCAATATTAGTTGATTGCACCATCAGTACATGATAGTTCTTGTGAACGGAGAGAGATGAGTGTTTATTTGAGGCGAGAAATTGATACGAAGGAATCGTCATTAATAAGGAGATCAATTAATAAGGCAGGTGTTACGAGTCTTTTTGCATTGAAAGAACGAAAATATCTGAATATTATTGACGGATTTGTGTGGTTTGTGTGTGGTGTTCGCTAAAGGCTACGAGCAGTCTCTCTTTCCGTTCAGAGATAGTGGAGGAAAAGCAAAACAATCGAGTGAGCGCGAAATCGAGTGCGGCTCGACAGGCGCTTTAGCTTTCAAAGACGTGGGCGACTTTCGTCCCTGCTCGCTTGTTTACTTTTGCAAGGGGATTCCCGGGTTAGCAAACCCGATTTAAACATCACGTCATGAGATATGCCTTGACGTGCCCCATACTCTGACGAACTACTCGATCTCGTGTTTATCAAGCGTTATATTTTGATTCTACTGCTATGTTCACTGTTTGTATTAAAGGTCTAGGCATAACAGTAAATACTTCGTTGTCCTTGTGTGGGCATTCTCAGTTGTGGACGAATTTATTTCGACATTCAACGTTTGAGTGAATTTGCGTTTTTCAGCACAAATAAAAGCGATAAGAAAGATAAGCTGAGTCATCAGAGTTTAAACACTACGTCATCCAGTACTTCTATAGTCAAAATATTGTGTCACACAATCACACTTTTCGTCACGCCGGTTCGTATAAATAGAGAATCGCGTTAACATTTGTGAAACCTAGGGGTGGGGAGGGTCAGAATGACTGGTTAAAATGCCCAATGGGCTTTCTTGTTACAGATAGGTGAAGCTCTGGCCTTGTGGGTGCCTGAAATAATAAACTTTGAAAACTGTTCATCATAATAGTTTTTCAAAAACCCCAATTGTTCAACTGAATGAAATCTAGAGATAGACACAAACTGCATGAGAAAACAACGGACTGATGCAATATACTAGAATTCAATTTTGGTGACAAAGTCAAATTTAATAATAAAAAACCTGCAAATGGCCTGTGATTGGTGAACACATTCCTCTGCTCTGTTACACAGATATCCATGGGGAGGAATGGATTTTGTGTCAAGCACTAAGGATGTCTGTGTTGGAGAATAATAGTTTCACTATAGCTGTACATGAATCTTTGTGTAGCTCAGTGTTTAACCCTTTCACTCCCGAGAGTGCTTAAAATCAAAATTCAAGACAAATCCCAAATTTCCTTTTTGTAAAATACTTAAATATGAATAGTACCATGTAAAAGTACTGCTGACAAGGTTTCATTTGAATGGTCACAGATACAAAAGTTAGAATCACGGTACTGTTTCCATAACTGACTCTGGGAGTGAAAGGGTTAAAGCATCCCACAAGTGTGTGGCAGGTCACGTGTTTGACATCACCAGAAGCTCACCTCTTTTCTTTGTCCTAAACTCTCGACATGTTCAATACATTTTGATTCAACCTTATTTTTTTGTTGTTTTCCAATAAAGTGTTAGCTGGAAGGTTGGTATTATCACCTGCGCTGCTGGTATTGTGGGTGTATGGCTTGGTGCTGAGATAGCATGGAGATATAGAGTTCACAACAGAAAGGCAGATGCCATTGTGTGCGCTGTTGCATTACTGGGGTCAACACCCTTTCTCTATGGCTGTCTTGTGTTAGCATCTAAAAACATCAAGGTCACATATGTGAGTACCGAGTAAACAGATAACAAAAGAAGTGATAAACAAGTAGGGCCTTAGACAAATGGGTAAAATTCAACACATGTTTATCCGCACCCAACTGATTGATGTTGATAAAATTTGTCTTTTGTTCTTAGGTGGAAACAATGTTGAATTTATTTGGCCCTCTGTTCATTGTTGTACAATATAGTTGGATTTGACAGTGTTAAATGACATCATGAAAGACGTTATTCATCTTGGTTAAAGATCTCGGGTAGCTTACTTAACCCTTTAATCCCTGATATGAAAGTGCATATTCTCCTTACTCTTCTCCATACATTTCTTACGGAACTGATAACTTTCTTTATCCTCATCACTTGAATGTCTGAAGAAGCATTGATAATGTAAAGAGAAATTTCATTTCATCACTGTTAGGGCTTAGAGGGTAAAGCAATCCAAAGATGCCTCAATATGTTTGTAGTGCAAGGCATAATTCTTTCGCTTAAATTTTTAATAATTTTTGGATGTTTATGAAAAGAAGATGGTGGGAAATTGATTTTAAAAACAGTCTGCTGTCATGCAGAGGTACTCTTGGGTGGTGGTAGTGTGTAGAAAAAATGTCACTTTTAATTCCTTTTTGAATTGCTTCGTGTAGTATTATTTTCGTAGTAGTTCAAACAAAAATGAAATAGATAATAAGTACACAATGAAGATTCTTGGAAAAAATGTTCGAGAATGTTCATTCTGTACACATTATCTATTTCATTTCATACTATTGAGTGGTTGGCTGGTTCACTAGTTCAAACAAACTGGCCCCTTAAAAAAGAATCTTGCTATTTTGAAGAGTCAAAGGAGTTGAAAAGCTGTTCAAGCTCATCGTTATGTGTGGTGTATCACTTTTACAATATCTAAGAGAACTGGGTTTCACTTCAAGATGCTGAGATGTCTTATTCACCCCTCCCACTCTTATACAGAGGAACGTCGATTTAATGAAGAGCCAAGGGACTGAAGGACCAAAGGACTGGGAAATTGGTTCGTTATATTAAGGGTCCGTTATATCGAGATTCTTTTCCATACATAACACTGTTACTTGGCTGAAAGAAATGTTGATCATTATACCGATGACTTCGTTACGCAGAGGTTCGTAACATCGAGGCTCCACTGTACCTGGTTCTTAAGCCGCGGCTACACGAGCGATTTTTTGCTTGCGATGGTGATGCGATTTTTTTGAAATTATCGCGTCGCCAGTGCGCGGTGAAAATCACAAGTGAAGCCACCCTCTGACAAAGACCGTGATTTTGTCGCAAAAAGTTCAACTCATTGAATTTCTCGCAATTTTTTCTGCGATTTTTTCATCAGTCGCATCACCTGTGCGCGGGTGGCTACACATGCTATTTTCACCACATGCTGGCAACGCGACAGTTTTCCAAAATATCGCATCACCACCGCAAGCAAAAAATCGCTCGTGTAGCCGCGGCTTTAGGGGCCGTACACGTGATACCGGAATGACTTTCATTCCAGGTCGAGTTCATTTCATCCCCATATATTTCTCTGTATCTGTTTACATGATAGCGAGATAGAATTTCATTCCCACACAAGTCATTCCGGAATGAGTTCATTCCTGTTTTCAATCATAATGATTCTCGTTCTGGTATGACATTTCATTCTGGTATCATGTAACTGAAAACAAACTCTGTTCTGAGATGAAACCGCAAACCGTTTAGTCTGGGGCGAGTGGCGCATGCGTATCATTTCTAGTTTGATCTGGTGCAAAAACTGCTCGCGCGAGAACGCCTTAGGCTGAGCCAGTCGATTTTGTCATGTGAATCCAGTACCAACTTTATTCTGGAATGAAACTCATTCCAGAATAAAACTCATTCTGGTATCATGTGAACAGCCCCTTAGTTACTATCAATGTTGCCTTGACTCAGTCAAATGAAGACCTTTCTAATTCCCATCGTACATTGACTGAAGGTATTGAATCTGAAGTTGATCACCAGAACTAACTTGGGAATTAATTAACATTAGGTATATTGTTTGAAAGAAAATAACATCTGCATATAATGTTAATTAGTTGCCATTTTTTAATTGTAGGCCCTCATATTTTTTGGTGAGGTTCTGTTGTTTATGAACTGGGCACCTGTAGGAGATATGGTTTTGGTGAGGCAACATTTTCTATTATTTTTTCTCTCTGTTATTTATTAAATTAATCTATAAGAGAATTTACAACACTATTATGTCAAATGTCAGACTATGACCTGCTGATTCTCTGACACACCAGTTTAAGGGACCGTGCCTCCTTTTCTTGTCCAGAAAACTTGGGATTATGGCTGTGCTGGAAAGGTAGATTTTAGCAAAGACTCATGGAATCTAAAATGAAAATTGGTGGTGACCTCGCATTTTTCATAGATAATTGAGTTTGAATTTGGAAAGATAGTGCCTTACTCTGTAAAATTCTAAAGTTTTTTTGAATGACGGCTACTTAATTTTTCCTGAAAAAATACTTGGCTACCCACTATTTTCTTTTCGAATTCCAGTAGCCTTTGCTATGAGCTGCTTTTCTCGCACAGTCATAAACTGTGCAAAATATAAAATGCCTTTGTATTAGAAGGCACCATTCTTAATTTTATTTCAAAATAATATTATGTGGATAAGAAAATCCGTTTTCTTTGGTGATGTCTGCTCATCACATCTGAATGAACTGCTTTGGTTTGAACAGTATTTGTTTAATTATATACAGAGAGCCGTAGTTAAACATTGTGCAGTTAAACCTCTTGTAGTGACGAACCAAAAATTCCAGGATATTTACCTGCTTAGGAGAGGTTTTGATTTGGCACAAGAGATGTCTGAAGTATAGTGATTTAGTCGAAATAAGACATGCAATATCATGGACTAAGGTGTCTGTACATGTACTTGTATATTTTGCAAGCATGTGCTGAAAAAAGAAGGAAAAGAATGATTCCTGCCACTTCAAGCTTGAGAAATGTTATAACGAAGTCATCAATAATAGTTTTCTTAAAACTCTTAAATTCTTTTATGCATCACAAAACTGTTATTGTTTTCAGTATATTATAATTCCTTCCCGTCGTTCAACTGCTGAAGCTGTTCAGATTCTTGTATCTCACTTGCTGGGTGATGCAGGCAGCCCGTGGCTTGTTGGCGAGGTAAGAGCCTTGACTTGAATGTCCATTTCTGTGGTATCAATCTCTAGTTATAATTGCTTTTTGGAGTTTTTTGTTTTCACATTTCTACGGACTCATTTCCACTTGCCGTGTTGTGGAAGTAATGAGAAGGACTTGGTTACCTTGCTTGGTTTGCTTGTTTGTTTGTTTGTTTCTGTTATAAATTCGAAGTTTTTTGATAGACTTATGACTTAAGCCATGTTTACACTCATTGGCAATAGCATTGTTTCTGGTGATAACGGCAAATTCATGTTAACTTGGAAGGCTACCCAAAGCTGAGTGAAGGAAATACAGGCTTGCCGCAGGTCAAAACGTGGTCACGGAAAACAAATTCTTCAAGGTCAGGGAAAAGTCAGGAAATTGAAATGTTAACCGCATTGGTCTACTCGTATCAAAGGCTGAAAGAAAAATATCAGATCACTGTCGTCTCGGCGAACTGTTCTCATAGGGATTAATAATAGATTATTAATTATAATTAATATAACAATATTCGTATATGTAATCGCATGAGGCCGAGTAGAATTAAGGATAAATTTTCACGCGTATTTTCAAAGTTTTCACAAAATTGCCCGAGTCGCGCAGCGACGAGGGCAATTTGTGAAAACTTTGAAAGTACAAGTGAAATTTATCCTTAATTCTACGAGGACTCAATGCGATTACTTGTTTATAACACAGAGGGCAAAATTTTCGGAAAACTTTCCACGCACGTTGAAACACAATCAGCCGGCCCTCAGAATAAAAGAGCCCGCTCGTAAACAATTCACCACTCAAGCAGTTTAACTGTTGCTCAGTGCACAGAACAAGAAAGACTGACAATTATGTACATCTTAAGAGATAAATACAATTCTAGTTCATTGAAAAACACACTTAAAAACACTTAAAACTCACACTAAGTTAATTTTATTCACCTGAGTTGCGAAGCTTCCTCTCGGTGGAAAAATTATCGACCACATCGCTCCAAAGTTTTCAGGAGTATTAAAACAAATAACAATTTGCTGTTTCCTGTAGCACATATAGATTCACCTTTTGGAATTTCTCTTCCAGCTTGCACCTGATTTCCATACCATGTTTACCAACTAACCCGGTTAAAAGCGATCCTTTTGTTGAACAACTCAAAATCTGTTTTTCGTTTCAAGACGTCTACAAAATGCAAATGGCGCGCTCTCGCGCTCAGCCAATCAAATGCGAGTAATTTCAGCGCTTGGCCAATCAGGAGTCAGTAATTTTGCCCTCGTCCGAAAGAAAATTAAGAAAAAATGCCCTCTGTCTCAACCAATCAGCAATCAGTAATTTTGCCCTCTATGTTATAAATAATGATATATTATTAATAACTAGTAGTAATCGCAGATTAGTGGAGTGCGTTCGACTGCGACCCTTGTCGACACCGAAATTAGGGAAAGAAAGAGTGCTCAGCTTTCTGATCTTTCTCGACCCTCGGGTGTTATCAGTTGATATATTTTCAATAGAAAATCGAACATTGTCAGATACGAAATACATGAAATCTTAAAATAACAAAGTTGCGTGACATATGTTATTTTTCAGGCGGAATTATTTAGTTACATGACCGCTTGTATGTACTCATCGAAAGTTTCACATGTAAATACAGAATTAAACTGAAATGTTACAACTACCATTGAACTCTTTACCTTTGATAACCTCCAAAAATATTCGCGCAATGGTCCTCTTAACCTCTTTTAGTTCGCGGCTTCGTTGATAAACGTCGATTTCCGAAATAAGCAGACAACGCGATTTCTAAATTTAAAAGTGGCAGCATGGACATTACACAAAACTTCGGGGGTGACTCGCCAAGGCATTGTTCGAGAGAGAAATGATTAAAGTATCAAGTAAATTTAAATAGCGTATTTCTTTCACGAACATATAAATTTGAATGTTGCATGCCGAGTGGTTCTTCATCGAAGGCGAGAAGGTTAGAATGCCAACTGAACGGCGAACTGCAGGTTGACATATGTACCAGGGAGTCGTGCATACTTCTCTAAGACTTCGATCAAGGATTTACAATAACTCCTTGGGCGAAAGGTTGCTTTTTCGAGCCTGGAACTTCCCTCGTTCGAAACAAGCTTCTTCGCAACAAAGACGCCTTTGGATGTGAAAGCGAGGTCATTTAGTTCCATGAAAGCGAGTCAAAGTATACACCAGTTCCCGGCCGACGTTATGCCCCTGCAAAAATCTTCGCGGGGGCTAAATTGGTGTCGGTCCATCCATCCATCCACAACAGAGAAAATCTCGATTTCACTCCGGCCGGGATTAGGGTTGCGTTCTCCTATCGTCGAACGCAATGATGAATAATTAATTGCAAAGAGTTGTCTATAAGGGGAGGTTGAAGACTACTGCTATCTGTGACTTGTGTTTATTTGGTCAGAGAAATTTCAATTTTAGTCAGTGAAAAGTCAGAAAATTTTGAGAATTTGTCTCTCTGGCAACCGTAAAAAGCCTCCGTGGTACAGGTTCATGCCCAGGGTGCTAGTGGATTCACCTAACAGAAATGTGCAACAGGGAAGAATTGATAAGCTGCTGTGCCTGGATCATGCTGTGTTTGCCTCAGTTGTAGCAGATTGTTTTGATTCCTTGTTGGCCTGAAGTTCCAAACAAGAACTAGGGTAACATAAGCCTAATCTCGTGTTACCCATGAGGTGCCTCCTTCGCTCCACAAGTTTATATTGCAATCAGTTAGAGCAAAAAAAAAAAAGAAAAAAAGAATTGGAGAGAATTATACCACTAACTGGAGGGTCATACCCGGGCCATACCCGCCAATTTCAACCTTCATTTTCTTGGTATATTTCCTTGTTATGTAAGATGATTCCTTAAAAGAAGTAAGATTACTTCAATAACATCATTTATTTAAAATAGTCCTCCACGGATTTATTACGTACCGACAAAATGACCAGCTACCAGCTGGCTTTGTTAGCTCAGTTGGTTAGAGCACTGCACCGGTATCGCAGAGGTCATGCGTTCGAATCCCGAAAAAAATTATCTTTTCCTTTCGCAACTGCAAAAGTTGCGTACGTAGCTAAGATGATCTTCAATACATTTAAATCCTTTATGTAAACCAAGCGTGATTAGACTGTGCCACGTACTGAAATCATGTGAAGAGCAATGCTGCCGTGAGAACGGCAGGCTAAAACACATAGTGCTTACCAATAGTAACTTCCATTTGACGCTGAAATGTCAATAAGAATTAAGGCATGAGAATGTTTGTGGGATCGTGTGATCGTGGGGGGCAAGGAGGTGGGAGACAGGGAGAAAAGGGAGCGGGAGGTGTACGGGAGGCGGGAGAAGAGGGGGTGGGAAGCGGGAGAGAAAGGGAAAAATTACGCAACACTGCGCAATATTTCGCAATCGAAAAAATGCTAAGAGGCGGGAGCCAACAATTACAGGGCGGGAACCGGGATAAAGGGTATGGGAAGCGGGAGGTTTAAACCCCCCCCCCCCCTAAAATACGAAAATCAAAACAAGCTAATGGTATGCTTTGTCTCTGTAGATTTCTGACAGAATAAGAGGGTCGGGGGGAAGCGACAAAGATCACGCAACAAGCATGGAGTATTCTCTCTTGATGTGCACCTTCATATCCGTTCTTGGAGGCTTTTGTTTCATTATGTGTGCCTTCTACCTGGTCCAAGATCGTGATAAAGCAGAGGGGTTCACAAGAACACACGATGATGAAAGCTCCCTATTAGGATCAGTGGCATCAGAAAATTATCCTCCTGCTGTCGCTGAAAACCAGGCCGTGGAAGATGACGATGATGATAAACTTATAGACGTTGATCCTGTTGCTCCTACGCCATCTGAAAGAGAGACGCTCGTAGTTCCAGTAGATGTTCATTCCGAGTCACCGGTCCAAGAAGAACATAACAATCATGTTATCTGAGCACTGACGATTTCAAATTCAAGAGTGTTGTACGAAACCCTATCCAGTGTTTAGCCGCCGAAAAAAATCGGAGAAGGCCTGTGTCCGATTTTTCGTGAGGCGTCAGGGTAGCGGTATACAGGCTAACGAAACCCTTGTGATGTTTTGACCTCAAAATCAGAATTGCTGATACTTGCCTCTGTTTTGCTGACATACTGGTAGCAATGTAAGAAGTGTAAGTCGTGTTCACTTTCGATACAAAAGCTTATTATTTATTATACATATTGCCTTCCCCTACCTGGAAGCAACTGGAACGAAAAGTGGTTGAAAAGCTCTTTTTAGTATTTTAGTTGAAAATCTTGCTTTTTGTACTGAGATAAAACTTTTTTTCCTTAGAAAGATCCATATCACCACCCGGCCTGAAGAGGTATCAGGACGTTTTAGCCAGGGGCACTTCAATTGTTCTTTTTTGAAACCTAACCTTCCCGTTTTAGGTGCTTGCTTTTTGGGGGGGGGGGGGGGGCGGAGGTAGTAATAGGGTTATGAAGCCTTCAGATCGAAACGTAAACCTGAGCTGTGTTTTTTACGTGATATGATAACCATTTTATAGGCGAAAAGAGAGACAACTTACAGCAAATTTCAATAACTTACAAGAACAGGAAACTTTCCTCGTAATTTCCTAGAAACCCTTTCATCATTGCAAATCATTTGAACTTTTTTTAATAGAATTTTCTTCGTGTTTTACAATGTTGCCCTCATGTTGTTCGTCCCACCATCATGTCTCCCGTACTATTGTCGTTTGAATCTCTTGTGTGCTTTGAGGCACAATTGTGGGCACAATACAGGTGTTCCAACGGTAGATTATGTGATTTGAACACTGTTTCGTGAAACGTTCCTTGGATTTGAGCTGATTTAAGTCTGAAGGGTGAGAGAGGGATAGAACTGAGCGGACTACTTATTTAGGGTGGGGGGGTGGGGATAATCGGGCCGCCAAGTAATTTCAGTTATTGTAACAATACCGTCTTATTCTTTGTTTAATTAAGCATTGTTTTTGTACTTCTTCACTTAGTTGCTGTAACATTGGTTGAGGGTATTGATTTACTTTTGTCAGCCACCTTACTGCCGCGTTTTGTTCAGAGAAAACTTGCAACTGTGCAAAGCGGGATCTCATTCTCATGCCATCAGGTCAAGGTGGAAAATGAAAAAAAAAATATCCATTTCAAATTGTGAAGTTTGGCGATTTCTCAACAAAAGTGAAATTAAAGTTCATTTTAAAAATTACTCTGCCGTAGTTTGACAACATACAAGCCTAAAGTGACTGCAGTGCATTCCCGCCTTATAAGTTTTTGATAATTGTTTAATTCAATTATTGTGATGCGCCTTGCCCAATGTAAGCTGTATAAATGAAATTAAATTAATTTTGCCTAGGGACAAGGGTAACAATCACATTACTCTAGCAATTCCTTGTTTTTGCGCTAGTCAGTTACATTTTGAAATATTCCAAGAAGAGTATATTGAATTACCGCCATAATTTGAACAAAGTGTTAAAAGAGAAATATCAGAAATATTCAAATTTTAAGCTTTATTGTCGTATGTGAATGTACAAAGTGGCGACTGTAGAATGTCCTATGATACTTTTTTAACAAATACTCTTTTCAATAAATACAACTTGCATGGACCTGTGTAGTTTACACTGCCAACTTTTTCTGGTACTCTTTAAGTTTATTTTATTTATTAGAGGAATGATTTTTAATGAGGAAATTCAAAGTGACAAGGCATAGTCGAGAAGTCGACCAGCCATATAAACCACCCAAAGTCTATCCAAGTGTAAACACTGCCTTGTTCATGTCTTTACCTCCAGATAACGCTTGGAGTATTCTTTCCAAAGGGGCTATGTCAGCTATATTTTGCATCAACGTAAGTCGGTAAAGTATCCTCGTCCGGGTGAGTGCGTTCCTGAGACTGTTGTGGTGACATTGACTGACGTTTCGACAACCTGAGCGGAAGTCATTATTGACATGGTTTTATTCAACAACTGCGCATGACTGATGACGTCACTATCATGACATCTCCCCTCTTAACAGGAATGGCAGAATAAATATCAACATTTTCCATTAACTAGTGAAGTGTCCATGACCTCAACTTGGTCAATGTTCATAGTCCTTAAATTGACTCTAAGCTAACGGCAAGTCACTGATAAACGATCCTTAACATCTACAAATATACTAACATAAAAATAGTCTCTAATCAAGAAAGTCCAGTCCACTAATAATATACAAAGTCCTTTTGTCTGGTTGATCTGACAGTTCGGCCAGATCTCGTTCTACATGTAACGGTGTTCGATGTCTGGGAGGCATTTCTGTTCCCCGGCGGGAACTTCAAGCATGCTTCTTTGTCTCCTTGCGGGGTTTGCGTGCAGGGATCTCTGCCAACTTGGGAGGTCTTGATCATATCTCTCCTATTCCGTCTGTACAGAGTTCCGTCGCTGGTCACAATGGCTGAGCGAGGAGTGTTAGCAAGTTTTGTAACCGTGGCAGGTTTCCAGCCATTTGGTGTCTTCACTCTGACAGCATCTCCTTTTCTGAGGGGTGGTAGGGACTTGGCTCCTCTGTCAAAGTAAAATTTCTGTTTCTGTTGCTGGGCAAGGAGCTGGGACCTAGCATCCGTTGGGATTTGCGCCTCCAGTAGTTCAGCAGTAGTAGGAAGCTTAGTCTTCAGCCTTCTGTTGAGGAAGATCTGAGCTGGGGAATAGTTAAGTCCAGTAATGGGCGTGTTCCTGACTTCTAGCAGGGCAACGTATGGGTCGGTACCATCTTCATGCGCCTTCTCTAACACAGCCTTTACTGTTTCAATGGCGTTCTCCACTTGCCCATTAGCTTGTGGGTACTTGGGACTCGTGGTTGTGTGCTTGAACTCCCACGACTCTGCAAATTCTCTGAATTTACGACTGGCAAATTGGGGGCCATTGTCAGAAATGAGTTCATTGGGTATCCCATAACGTGCGAACATGGACTTGAGTTGGGTAATGACTTCTGAACTAACGGTACTGTCACGTAGCAGGCCGACTTCTACCCATTTTGAGTAGTAATCAACAGTCAGAAGATAGTCTTTACCTCCAAGGGTAAATAAATCACATGCAATCTTCTCCCAGGGTCTATGGGGTACTTCATGCTGAATCAGGGGTTCTTTGGCATTGGAGCTGCAGTTTGAGATTAGATCTGTTATCTGTGCATTCATGTTTGGCCAGTACAGGAGGTCACGTGCTCTTCGCTTGCTTTTTTCGATTCCGAGGTGGCTTTCGTGGATTTTTCCAAGCATTTCTGGCTGCAGTTTTGTAGGGACAATCACCTTGTGACCTTTGAAGAGAATCCCATCAGCTTCATGGATTTCATCCTTGAAACTCCAGTATGGTCTAGCATTAGCAGGCACTTTACTCTTGTGGTCAGGCCAGCCATCTTTGGTTAGTTGGGCGACTGCCTGAAGAGAGGGGTCAGCTTTTGTTGCTTCTTGCAGTTCTTGCAATTTAGGCTCAGCTATTGGTAGGTTTGCTACCAGAAGATGGACGTGCATTTCAATTTCACCATCAGGGATTCCTTCATTCTGGTAAGTTGTTTCCAGGTGGGCTCTAGATAATGCATCTGCAATAAACATCAACTTCCCTGGTACATACTTCACTTTTAGGTGGTAAGGCTGTAGGCGAAGTAGTAGGCGCTGGATTCGGGGTGGTGCTTTGGCAAGAGGCTTAGAAAAGATTGCTTCCAGCGGCTTGTGGTCTGTTTCAACTTCGATTGCTTTGCCATATAGGTACTGGTTAAACCGCTCACATCCAAACACAATGGCCAGTGTTTCTTTTTCGATTTGTGCATAGCCTTTCTGGCACTCTGTCAGGGATTTTGAGGCATATGCGATTGGTTGATCCTCCTGAAGTAATACTGCTCCGAGTCCTGACTGGGATGCGTCAACAGAGAGCTTTACAGGCTTGTTCACATCGTAGTATTTCAGAACTGGCTTTGAGGTGAGGACTTTCTTAATTTCATTGAGCGAGCTTTCTTGCTGCTCACCCCAGTGCCATTGTACTTCTTGTCTGAGTAAGGCTCTAAGTGGCTCAGTCAAAGCGCTCATGTTAGGGATAAACTTGCTTAGGTAGGTCACCATTCCTAGCAGGCGCTCCACATCCTTCTTGTTCTGTGGCCCTGGCATGTTGAGGATTGCTTCAATTTTTGACTCGTCAGGTTTGATTGCATCTTTGCTAATCTTATCACCAATGTAGACAACTTCAGGAATCTTGATTCTGCATTTCTGTCTCTTCAGCTTTACACCCTTTTCTCTAGCTCTTTCGAGGACATTTCCGAGTGCTCTGTCATGGCTTTCTTCATCCTTGCCCCAAACCAGGAGGTCATCATAGATAACTTCTGCTCCTTCAATTCCTTCAAAGGCAAACTGCATTTTCTTCTGGAATACTTCATTAGAGGAGTTAAGACCAAATGGCAGACGATTAAACTTGAAGCGGCCAAAGGGGGTGTTAAAAGTTGTGAGAAGGGAACTTGGATGGTCCAATTTGACATGCCAGAAGCCATCTTTGGCATCCAGTTTACTGAATACTTTTGCACCAGCCAACTTGCTTGTAATCTCAGTGGATGTCGGGAGTTGGAAATGTTCCCTCTTTACTGCCCTATTCAGGTCTTTGGGGTCAAGACAAATTCTTAGACTTCCATCCTCTTTCTCCACTATTACAATAGAGTTTACCCACTCTGTAGGCTGATCAACTTTCTCTATTGCACCTAATTGTTCCATCCTTTCAAGTTCTTTCTTTAGCTTGGGCAGGAGTGTGAAAGGAACTTTTCTAGGGGGATGGATGACAGGCTTAATTACTGGATTAATTTCAATATGATGCTCTCCTTCGAGCTCTCCAAGGCCTTCAAACAGATCGGCAAATTCATCTAAGATACTCTCAGCATTGGCATTGGCTGTGTCAACAGTTCTTACAAACTTGATTAAGCTAAGTTCCTGACATGCTCTTAAACCAAGTAGGGGTGGTTGACCCTCAGCCTCAACAACAAAGAAATCAGAATCAATCATTTTGTCTTTGTACTTACAAGTCATCCTTGCTACTCCTACTACAGGTATCTCAGAACCATTGAACCCAGTGAGTTTAGCTTTGGTTGGTCTCAGTTGCGGTGTCCCTTTCAACGAATTGAACACGTGTTTCGGAATCACATTTGCTTGAGCCCCAGTGTCTAATTTGAATTGCACCTTGTTGTCATTCACTTGTAGAGTAGCTGTCCATTCGTTATCATGACCATCTTTCTGGACTTGGCCGATAAACAATTCTTCAAATTCTTCAATGTCCGGTTCGATGCGAGGTTGTTGATCACTTTCCACGAGGTGGACATTTTTCGATAAGCACTGAGAAGCAAAATGATTGCGGTTCTTGCACTTGTGACAGATTTTTCCAAACGCTGGGCATTCTCTCGGGCCATGAACTGTTCCACATCTTTTACAAGCGGTTGTGGGACCAGGTTTCTTCTTTCCGTGAGCCTTCGGCGGGAATTTTCGTGGCGCCGCTTTCTTGTTTACATAATCCACATTTTTCGGTTCTTCAGTGATTGATTTCGTTTGGCGTTTCGAAAACTCCGACGCTCGGCACATATCAATAGCTTTCTGAAGATCCAGGTCGGTTTCTTGCAGTAGCTTTTCTCTCAGGGTGTTGCAAGAGATTCCACAGACGATTCTATCTCGAATTAGACTCTCACACAATTCGCCAAATTCGCACGTGCTCGCTCTGGTACGAAGCTCTGTGACGTACTGATCGATGTTTTCAGTCGGTTGCTGAACGCAAGTGAAGAATTTGTGGCGTTCAAAAGTGATGTTGCGTCTGGGGTTGCAATACTCTTCAAATTTTCGGAATAATACGTCGAGTTTTTCCTCTGCAGGCGATACAGTGTGTTGCCCAGTTATCGTACACTTTAGTTTGTAATCGCTATATCTTTTCGTCTGTGAGACGAAAATTTATGAAATTTCTTTTAAAGATAGCCCATTTACTTACCTTTAATATATAAAACGATTGGCCGCTTGATCGACGTATGTTCAAACTTATGCCATTTTTCCCAAAACTCCTAAGCTGCCCAGTCTTCGTACACCTGGCCCAGTTTTCGTACATCGACAAAACAACATTTCTCCACGAAAACGTTCGACGCAAACTGATATGTCAGCCACCCTGCTGAGTGCTTATCGTGTTTTCTCTTCGATTTGCGAATAAATATCGGCTTAGCGACCAATGTTTGGTGTATAAAGCAAATGGTTATTCGGGGGGTGGATGTTTAATCGATCCTGCAGTGTTGATTTTTTTGTCCCTCACTTTTGGGCGGCTTTTCTTACGCTCAATCCACTGTCTCGTACTTCATTTACTGCCTTGGTAAAGGTAGTTGACAGGTTACTATTCTGCGTATTACAACTGTTAAGAAGAGGCCTGTATAAGATTCGATGTTTTCCTTCCGTTTCCGCTCACGCCTTTAGAATAGCAAACGCTTTACTTCCGTTTCCGCTTACGCTTGCTTTTCTTACCTACTTTTGTAAATATTTATTAGAATCGCAACGGAGTGAAAAAAATCGGTAAAACCGGTAAACTAACGATATTTCAAGGTGTATGTCAACATTCTATGCATAGACATCTACCTTAGTTAATTATTTGACGATTTTATAGATTGTTTGTGTGGGATCAAGTTTATTAAATATTCTTTGCATGACCTGGATGTAAAGCGTCGCTGTTAGACCACAACAAACACATGTAGTGTATCGTACTTTGCAAGGATTGCTGTCTAATCTTTGCTGCACTTGCGACTTATTAATTTTCGAACAGTAAAGTTTAAAATTCAGTTCTTTAACTTATTTTAAAATAGGTTTTTAGCAAGGCGCAGCTAAGTGTACGAAAACTGGCACAGTAGGTCGAAATGTATGCGAAGATTCTCACCGCTAAAATTCAGGAGCAGTTAAATTTAAGCTGGCGTTGAAAGTTTTTCCATTCACTTTCATCTTGAATCTATCATCTGCCCAAAACTCATGAAGTTCCTTGCAAAATTATCAACAAAACGGGCTATTTGTTCATCTACAATACCTTTACTGTGCAGTGAAAAGTGCAAATATTAGCCGCTAAACTTTTACTCACCTCGAAAGAAATTGTCCGCACTGACCTGCTTCTTCGTCAAAAAGCCCGGCAAAACCGGCAATTTATAGCTGAAATGTTCCTTTTACTTTTGGAATTCTTCGGTTGACTAAGATTTAAATGACCGACGAAAATAATCAAATAAAGTTCTTTTTGTACGAAAACTGGGCCCGTACGAAAACTGGGCAACATACCGTAGCGAGAAGGTGTTGTAAATTTCAAGTGCATCGTCTCCGATGAGATGAAGAAATATGGCGACGCGTTGCTTCTCGGGTTTCTTCATTGAGCCTGAAGCTTCCATGTACAATTGAAATCGCTGTTTCCACTTGCGCCAATTGTCTGCAACATTTCCCTCTAGACTTAGCGTTGAGGGCGGCTTGAATACACTCATTTTGAGGTAGTTTTCGTGATTTCAAACAGTGTTTGATTAACCCATGTTCTGACACCATAACATGGTTTTATTCAACAACTGCGCATGACTGATGACGTCACTATCATGACAATTATCACAGTCAAGTAAATCACTGGTAACTATGGAGTATTACTGCTCCTCCCTGGATGAGGTGCTTGTCCATCGCAAGAAACAGAAACGGAATTGAAAAACAAGATCGGATTTGGGAAAGCTGTCCCCTGTCCTCCGAAGACAAGATTTAAGTCCTCGGCAAACCAGAGCAGGCCACCCAAGAGTCGACGGACTTACTCCAGCTGAAATCCCAGGCAAGGACTTTAATTCAAGCAAACCCATCCATCCCCAGCCAGCTAATTAGCCAAATGTTCTCACGCGTCTGGCAAGGAAAACGAGAACGTCCGTTAAAATGATGTAGGGCGTCAATAAAAAATTCGAAACGGAGAACAGCTCTAGATAAGAGGAAGGCAGATGCTCTGGAAGAGAGCAGATGCTCTTGACGAAGGCAGTATCATACGCTAACACGACACCTCTGGTGCTGTCATAGGGGTGTTAAAGGCGTGTCTGAATACCGTATCTTAAGGTAAGGTCGAACATGAGCCAAAGGAGGCCCACACGGCCGGAGGTTAACCCGGTTTCTGAAGCAACTGAGAGTATCGCTACTCCCCCCTGGATGAATGCTAGTTCATCGCAGTGTTACCCCCAGCAGTATGTCACCAGTACCCATTTATACACCTGGCCCAAGTTGTTCAAAAGTTGGATAGCGCTATACACTGGATAAATCTCTGTCCACTGAATAACGTAATTGGTTTCCCTAATGCCTATCCACTGGATAGTGATTTATCCGGTGGATAGCGCTATCCAACTTTTGAACAACTGGGGCCAGGGTGGAGAGAGACAATGTGGAGTAAAGTTTCTTGCCTTAAGAAACAACACGATGGAAGGAACCTGGCCTAAAACGACTGACCTTCAGATCTGAAGTCCAACGCCCTAATCACTACGCCATCGCACACCCCACTTACCCGTATCTTTATTCTGGTTAGTTGATATGGTTCACGCGATTTTGAAATGGATTGGCTTTTTTGTGAGATTTCGCGAGGAAATGTATAGCAATTAGCAACATAAAGTTCGGTTTTTCTTTGGAAGGCACTCGACTTTCGAATGTGCGTTGAAAAAAGTAATGCATGAAGATGTCATAGCTCAAGCTGAATAGATTACGTCGGCTATTCTTAGTAGCACAAAAAAACCATTTTACCATATCTTATCAATATTTCGTTTTCTGATTGGTCGAGAGTCGTGGGAGATGAAGAGTCCATACCACGGCTCGCGTCATGAATGCTTGTCGCGTATGCTTGTGATAGATTTATTGTAGACTCGCACCGCGTAAAAAAAAGCACTTTTTCATGTGGTAAAAACAAATTTCCTCCAGTTTTCCGTGGTATGGCCTCTTATTTCCCACGATTAACGTCATCTAGCCGTCAAAATAAGTTGCAGACTCCCTCGGCTACCACGGAAAAATGGACGAAATTTTTTAATTTGCATGAATGGAACGACACTGTGTTCTTCCCATGTGTCCTGGAAAAAAAAAATAGTAAAAGATGATTGTAGCTCATTCTTCCGTTGAGCATCACTTGAATATGTCTCCTTGGTGGTTAAGCAAATTTGTGACCCCCCCCCCCCCGAAAAAAAAGGAAAAACAGAAAAAACCTTTCCAGAATTACCGTTTTAAGGGTCGATTTAGAAAATCCCAATTTTGATGATTTCCTCTTGGAACAATCGGGTACCAACTCAAGGCAAACCGATGAAGAAGTTCGAAGAACGCTTTGACTAGATGGCATTCTTTGAGTTCAATGAAAAGAGATAAAGTGACAATGAACAGTTGTCTTTTAATCGTTCCGCAACCATGATTCATGGAAAGACCATTCTTAGGTTTCATGCACTATTGAAATAAACGCCAAGAACGGTTCCATTAAAATCAACAAACTGTTAAATTAGAGTTGTTTAGCAATATTCAGCCTGTTTACAGGCGTTAGTGGAGAAAGATCGAAGGAAATTGGCGAACTGAGCGAGGAGTTTCGCCGAATTTTAATTCTTCTCCCCTCTGTGGAGCCTTGTAACAGGGCTGAATTTCTGTTACAGCATGCGTAGCTGGACGTGCTTTCACCACAGCATAATGACCGCTATTGTAACTCAAAATCCAAGGGAAACTTTGCCTCTCGAAGGGTGAGGAAGGGCTGCTCTTGCATCGTGAGCTACAGCTGGAGGTGATTATAATATCGTATAGTAGTCAGGGCTCCTGTAGTAGTACAATAGAATAATAACACTTGACTAGAAATGAGTGTCTGTAATGGCTGAAAACCTCAACCGCTGTGTGAATGTTTACACTTGGATCTCTAACTTCTCAATCTACGATTGTTAAAACTTATGAGTTGTGCTTAAGTTATTAATTCAACATTGTAAGTATATTTGACATATTTGGCATCTACTTTGATGAATTTGTTCCTCACATCATAAGAGCTAACATTGTTCCTAGAACTATTTTTTCCTCAAATCATGATGACACTACTTTTATTTCTTCTGCAACTTTTCAGTTTGTTTTGCAAATGTTGGCGTCGATGTGACGCGATTTGTGCAAGCACTGCTCCAGCGTATCTGCCACCTCATCAGTTTGCTCGCGCCGTGCTCTTTTAGCGATGTCAATCACTGTTTTTCGGGTGTACTCATCGAACAAGTCGATCTCATCCTTCTTCACTGCTTTTAGGTTCACTATCTTGTCTCCATATTCATTCACGATCCACTCGACACCTTTTAGTTCATGCCGTTTGCCGTCACCCGTGAATTTCTCATGCTCGCCTCTGAATTCCAACTCCCAAATGCTCTTGCCTTTCTTCTTCAAAAACATTTCTGCACCTTCACCATCGATTCCACAGGGATCCAGGAACAGATCGTTCTTTATTACCAGATAATCCCTGGAACCTCTTCCCAGTTTAATTTGGGTGGAATGGCTCACTTGTTGCTCGGGACACTTCAAAGTGCAGACGTCGATTTTTGGGATGTCTGGCTGCATACTCTCAACGTTTTGGGTGAAATCAGTAACAAAGCGGTTCCCATTAAAAAACACTAGGTCCAGCTCCGATAGCTTCTTGCGTGCCATCATACAGCTTCCATCTTCATTAAAAGCTTCAACTTTTCCAGGACATTTTGTGTGAAACGATACGGTCGCAAGCAGCCTTTTACCGTCCTCACCTCCCATCGGATGACTTCCATCAGCAGGTTCACCAGAACATCTCCTGATTGAAGGTGCCACTCCTGGGTCATCCGTAGTGTCATTTCCGTTCCCCGTCTGCTTGCTTAAGTCTTTACCGTAGATTTTAATTTGATTTCCATCATATAGAATATCATTGGCGACACCCCAGGAACCAAACTTGGTGATTTTTAACAGTGGGTTATGATTTTCGCACATCTTTTCTCCTTTCTGTCCGTTGTCTGTGCTGTCAATGATCTTAAAATGTGGTGTAAATTTTGTGCCTGCCCAGGATCTCCCAGAAGACAGACGAGAAACGTTATCGATGTCAATGACATAGGTTGCCTTTCCTTTGAACTTGATCACAGTGAAATCGTCACTGTTTTGTCCCTTTCTGTCCGTAAATAGATACACAATGTCTTCAAACGGAGAGCCGCCTAAAACAGACACTGGTCCCACATTACCAACAGTATCCTTTCTTCGACTTTTTCCGATGAAAAAAGCCAAATTGTCGTTAAATGGATTGTACTCAATTCCACGGATCTCGGAGTCTTTCTTATCAGGCATGCCAAGAAACGATAGCGTGTTAAATCCCGGCCCTAACTTTCCATGCAATTTGCTTCCGTATACGCTTACAAATCCATCAATGTTCAAAACGTCATTTCCATTCCCTGTGTCGATAGTAACCGTTGCAGTTCTGTCCAGGTTTTTCATGTTCCCGAGTGCCACTACGTCATCATATGACTTGTAATTCCCCTTCTTTGATGTATCAATATAAATACTTCGCAGCGTTTCGTCTAAGCCCTGTTTTTTCAGTTGTGAGCTTTGTACTTCATTGGTATTTATAAGAATCATTGAACCACTGTAGGCTTTATTAGGCTGATGCGGTTCCTCTTTTTCAAGGGTACGTGCGTTACTTGTGAATCCGTAGAAACTATAACCAACATCATCAGCTGCATTCCGTCCTTTAATACTTTTCCCGTCAACAAGTAGAGGACATACCAGTGGAGTGGCCCCAGAAATCCAGAATGGAACTTCCGGATAGCCGACAACAGGTGTTTCGCAAATCCCTGGACGCCTGACAATTTTTCTTGGATTCTCTGATTGAGAATTCCCAAATTCAAGCCTCTTATTGGGATCGATCCACCTTGGTAATAGTCCTTGATTGACAACGTAGAAGTCCCCCCTAGTAATTTTATTGTTCGCCATGAATTTGTTTGCAGTATAAAGTTGTAGCCTTGAATACCTGTCCAATTCCTGAATCATCTTCAGTTTTTTCCTATACTCTATGGCGTCTTGATCGACTGGAGGCTTATAAAATAATTCGATCAACGTAGCGCATATTGCTAGCGCAAAAGACACAACTGCTCCGACAGGCCCAAGAACGGCAGCGGCTGATGAAGAGACAACAAGCGTAGAAATAAATACCCCCACACCAACTGAACCAGAAACGATTCCAAGTGAAGCTGAGGCGATTGCTCCTTTATTGCACGTCTTCGGGCTGTTGTTGCAATCTCTGACAGCTGTACCCAAAGCCCATGAATTGACTCCGATGCCAATCGTATCAAACAATGGACCTAGAACTTGGGCCGCGGTTTTTACGTGGAACCATCGCTTTGCCCGGTTGATGTATTTCAGCGTCTTGCTGGCACGTTGTAGCTTACCTACGTCACCTTTGAAGGCCCGCAGCACTCTGCCTTTCTCGTGATTCAAGAGGCGTTTCATCGCATCCTCTGATAGTTTCTTGTAGCTTTGGTTAAACATGTCTTTTAGACGTTTGTTGTAGACCCCCCAAGCTTGCATGGTCGCCCTAAATGAACTGCGCCTTGTTATGGCCTCAATGATATGAGTTGTCACCGGGACTAGTGCTCCTCCTCCGATGTCCAGTACAGCTAAAGTAGTAACCGCCTGAGCTAAACTTTCTCTAACCGTTGCACTGTCCTCGCCTCGTAACATTTGAGAGACTGCATTGACGCTTTTCGAGCGGGAGATCGTTCCAAGACCAGAATTTAGGGCTCCAACAGCATTGCTTCCTCCGTTTAGAATGGATAGGCCACTGATAGATGTCGAAGGAGATATTTGCAAGAATAGAAAAAATATCACAAGGATATTTTCCTTCATGGTGTAAACCTACAATAGAAATGAGAAAGAAACGAGAAGACTAAGGAATAAGAGTAGATTAAGGAAATGGTCAGGAAACGATATCTGCATAACTAGGCACATTAAAATTCCCTATAAAAATAGACTGCCTGATAGATGAAAAAACGATTTATTACACAAACTATATAAAATGTGTCAGTATCTAAATTATATTAACCTAAAGTTACTTTTTATAAAACCTATCTTATATATCTTCTCATTAGAAAATATTGAAAAATCTATAAAAAACAGATTTTACAAATTTTAGTCCAAATCCGTCTTTGCGTACTTTTAGATATTTGTATTAGTGCAGTGTATTCCGTTATTCTTAAGCTGTAATGAGTACAACCAGAATAATCCAAAAGGAATACAACTATTCCACGCCCCTTTTCTAGGGGAAGAAACATGCCACACTTAGAAGCCAGAACGCACACCATTCATTCATTCATCCATCCATCCATCCATCCATCCATCCATCCATCCATCCATCCATCCATCCATCCATCCATCCATCCATCCATCCATCCAACAATCAAGCAATCATGCATGACCAATTAAATTAACCAATTTACTGAGTTAACCAAATTAACAAATCAGTCGTCATTCAATCAGACTATTAACCAATCTTTCAAGGAAGCAAGAAAGCGAGTATTCGAACGATCAGTTAAATATTCAATCTATTCTTTTGTACGCAGTAAGCACGATGAAATAACATCGTTAAGCTAGTGTCTTCAAAACCGCTTCATGGGGATTGAACTGCAACCAACAAGCGTGCATAATTATTTTCTTCACTTGTTAAGATCGCAGTAGTTTTCCATTCTTAACTTCGCAAAACTACTTAATTTCCTTCGATTAAAAAAATCTCAACAAAGAAGATCCAATGGTGCTGCCATACAGCCGTCAAAGGTTGAGTAGCGTGACAAACCGGAGTGTGCTGTGGATTTACGTCATTCCAGTGAAGTGCACGATAGCAGTCGTCTTCTTCTAGCTGCAGGCTAGGATCCTGAGCAGGAAGGGTTGCAGCGGGATGTTTGGTTTCCCGCACTCTGTGCATCGGGAACAGTTGTTAGTGGATGCGCCATGCTGTCGACGATAGATAGAGACTGTTAGTACAGCACTGACAGCGACACTCAACAAGCTGAACCCGAGTGCGAAATTCGCCACGTAGTCAGTGGTAGTGGTCACAGATGATCCATTAACTCATCAATCTGTTGATTGGTCGAGAGCACGGCTCCTGTGAGTTCACCATCTAATGTATTAAAGGTTGTATCAAGGCCTGACAAGACGGTCTAATTTAGGTGTTCCGGTGTTGGAATGTCCAAGGTGGAGTGATTAAAATGTACACTGGTAGTATTAAAGAGCACCGGAGATCATGGTGTAAACTTGATGTGGGAAGCCGAGACCAATGGTACGGAAACAGTAAAACGCGCAGGACAGCGACCGAGGCCAGTGGTCCGATTCCGTCAGAACCTTTGTTGCATGGGAACTGGTTGGTGGCGAGAGGGTTTGTGACTAAAGTTCCTGACAGTAACTTTAAAGTAACTGTGGAAGTAGACAAAAATGTGGCTCCGCCAAGACGTAGTAAAGGGTGGAGATTAGAACAGTCCTTAGCTGGTATATGGTTCCGATGAAAGGCAAGTTTACAAAATAAGGTTATAGGAAAACCAAGCCAGCTAACATTGGTAGCTACATTAAGTAAATAAGTCGGACGATTTAGAGCAGTGGTGTCTTGGTATCATTTACTTAAAGCTTCAGTAGTTAAAACTTTTGTAGAATATCGACAGGTTAGGAGGAGCAAATTATTCTTAGTGACTTGACCGGTATATCAAGCGTTGGACAAGTTAAAATTAAGTGGAGTAAGGTTTTCTATGGTACAAAATGCTTCTTGATGTGAAAATTCTGGAACACAAGCTTCCACATGTGTCCCTTGATCCATAGGATTGATAAAAAGAGAGAAACCGTCATCTAAGGCTTTTAAACTATAGAACATGGTTCGGTCGAGCGATAAACGTGTTGAAATCTGAGAGTGTAAGAATGATGGCAGGTGTGGAAATGCGAACAAAGTTCGAGTTTCCAAACTTGCAAATTGCTGCAAAATATTCTGTTAGACGTACTAAAGAAAGAAAAGCGTGGTTAACTGCGTTCGAGTGTTTAGGCAAAAATTCTATCATTAGTGCGTTCATGGGAAGTATTTGATTCGGCAAAAGCATTCAATTGAGACTACCACTGCGAAAATGTACGATCTACGACATGGAGATCTTCTGAAAGGCGATTGAGTACCAGAAAGTACCTACAGAAAGTTTAAAAAGAAAAGAATTAGAAGAGGAGCAACAACATGGTGAACAATTTACGCTTTTAAAATGAGCGGCTTTGAACAAATTCAAATATGCGGTCATTTAGGGGCAGGGATCCGTTCATGTTTCCTTATCAACTTCAGCCCACTTCAGCCACTTGATGAAATTAAGATCCGTGTTACCAAGCTCGGTAGGATCCTTGGGTCGAGAGATATAGGTGGTTGCCCACGAAAGATGATTTGGAAAATTGAATGGTCCATTTTCTAGGTCACTTTTGGATTTGAAACGTTGGCCTAGAAAGGGAAAGGTCTCATCACCGAGGCTACCCTGAAGAATTAAATGTCCCGGCTTATCATTCAAATGAATGTCATCGATGCCCACGAAACCGATTGGTTAGGGTGGCAGATCATGCGAAGTTGACGTTACTTTCCCGTTTGGATTTGCCCGTGCTTTCCTTATTTTGCGATGAACCACTCCTCCAAACCCGAGGCAGCACTATCATAGGAAGAATTATACGCCGCAAGGGTTGGTTGGTTATTAGTTGCGCTAGTTTGTAATTAGCCAACCCATTTCAAAATTTTGTCTGTTTGATCTACAGAATGCGGCTCGGGCAGTTTAGTATTTCTAAGAGGCCACTAAGGTCATAAACTCGAGCAACATTTACAGTCGCTGTTACACACACGTACACTCAAAGCACGCCTTCGCTTAGTCACATGACTCTCGGTTTCCCGCGCTAGGGAAGCCCCGGATGTACTCACGAACACTGCAGGCAGCGTTTCTTTTAGCTTTTGCGTACATTTCTGCGTCCTCAAATGAACCGGGTCGCTGTAAAATTATGTAATGTTTTATCGCGGGCTTAAGGCCCTGGATAAAATAATTAACACACTCTTTGCGTGGAAGTTTTATCCTCTGACTTATCCGGCGAATGTATGCGGCGAAATCAGCTACGGATTCTGTGGAAAGCAGTTTCCTATTATATAGCTGTTGCCTTAAAAGCCAAAGGTCTGATTCTGTGTAGAACTGTTTTAACAGCGCCTCAGAAAGTTCTTCGTAGCTTTTTCCGGCTAAATGTGGCGTCAGATGTAACTAAATGTTGGCATGTCCTGTTAGCAAAAGAGGAAGGGTTTCGGCTTTTCGCGGATGATAAAGCTTATCGAATGCGGCAGTCCGATTGAACTGCGCTAAAAATTCTTTGACATCTTCCTTAGCAGCGCCAGAAAATTAAGGTATGGGAACGTTGTTTGTACTTGGACTGAAATGACAGCGAGTCAAGCGATTTTTCCAATGACTTTGTCAGCGCTACTATTTTTTCGTGCCATTGATCGGCGTAATGTTTATATTGATCAGAGGTAGTAGTTTTGGGAGATCTTTAAAAGTCATTGTCATTTTGTCTGATTTTTCAAGGTTTAAATTTCCTGTAGAAGTGTTTTGAAGAGACGAGTTTTCTGTGCTATCTATGCTTTCCGAAAATAATTCGTTACCACTTCTATTTTGTGTGGAATTAGCGTTGACGGCTTTGCTCGCTAATTGTTTCAGTGCTTTGTGTGTTTTTCTGCAGTGGCCGTCGCAAGTGGTATTAACCTTACCAGCTTTTATCGTTAATTTTTATCGGCTTTACGTGTTTTCTTGCAATGGCCGTCGCAGGTGGCAGTGCTTTTAACTTTGATTTCGACCTAGTTAACAGCATGAAATTGGTATGGAAAACGTCTGATATTAAGCAAGTCAATAATTAAGACAAGGTTCAGCGTAAAAAAAATTATTATTATAAAAACAACAATACTAGTTAAGCCAGTGTTCAGCGGAAAAATGTATCAAAAAAATAATAATAGATAAGGAAGTGTTCAGCGTGGAAAAAAGGAACTAGTTGCTTATTTGGATTTTATCTAAACATCTCTGTTTGGCGTGGTTTCTCTCAGTAAAACATTGAGTCTGTACTGACAGTTCGTGAAAGTTGCTGGTACGGGGACTCTATCCAATTTCCCTGCGGGCGATACCAAAGATCGACACCACGAGATTCTCCAACCAGAAATCTGTCACGAAGCAGATATTGTAGTCATTGAAGCGTTCCTTCATTTTCCAGGCTTGAGTAGCGGTAACAATAGCAAGCGCACACTTAAAGTGTGTCTTCTTGCTTTTAGAGGGTTTTCTTTGAAGAGTTTAAGACAGGAAATTACCTGCACGAAATTACCTCAGTTGTAAGTTAGGCTACTTTTGCGATTCCCGTTGTGATTTTCCAAGAAGGAAACCAATGAGCGGAATTCGTTGTTATCTCAGAAAACCCTCACTACTAATAGAAGACGCGTTAATTCGTTAGATTGGTTGACCGCCTGAATAGCTAATGTATTCGGGGTTAAGGTAGATTTTGAGGCAGGGCGAGCCCCAACCAAGCGTTTCATAATTAGTGCCACAATTTGGAGATCATGGGGTTGTTTACCCAAAAACGAGGCCTTTGTATATAGCCAAAATAAACCAAAACAGGTGTATAATTTTCCCGCGAAAATGAACGGCTGGTGGTGTTAACGCAACAGACTATCGCTCTCTAACAACACTCAATACAACAACATAGATGAATAGCTGTAAAATATTTCGAAACACTGAATATGCTCGAAATACCCTCCAACAGTATACATCAAAGGACATTAACAAAACCGTGGCTAGCTTAACTCGACATCAACGCGTTTAATAAACTAGTGTAAACAGAGTAAAAAGCCAACTAGCAACATCAGTACTGACCTCCTAACGAGTAGTTCAGACCTACTTTAAGTGCTTTTAAACATTTGTCTGATTTTTCAAGGTTTACATTCCTGTAGAGTTGTTTTGAAGAGACGAGTTTTCTGTGCTGAAAGTATAGATAGTATCTATACTTTCCGAAAATAATTCGCTACCGCTTCTATTTTGTGTAGAATTAGCGTTGACGGCTTTGCTCGCTAATTGTTTCAGTGCTTTGTGTGTTTTTCTGCAGTGGCCGTCGTAAGTGGTATTAACATTACCAGCTTTTATCGTTAATTTTTTATCGGCTTTACGTGTTTTTTTGCAATGGCCGTCGCAGGTGGCAGTGCTTTTAACTGTTTTCGGCTGAGAGGTTTTAGCTAGCTTTAATTTCGACCTAGTTAACAGCTTGAAATTGGTATGGAAAACAACTGTACACAAAAGCCAGTGTTCAGCGTGAAATAATAATAATAATTAAGACAAGGTTCAGCGTAAAAAAATAATATTATAAGAACAACAATACTAGTTAAGCCAGTGTTCAGCGGAAAATATATCCAAGATAACAACAATAATAGATAAGGAAGTGTTCAGCGTGGGAAAAAGTAACTAGTTACTTATTTGGATTTTATCTAAACATCTCTGTTTGGCGTGGTTTCCCTTAAAACATTGAGTCTGTACTCACAGTTCGTCAAAGTTCCTGGTACATGTTTTCTATCCAATTTCCCTGTGGGAGATACCAAAGATCGATATACCACGAGATTGTCCAGCCAGAAATCTGTCACGAAGCAGATTTTGTCGTCATTGGAGCGTTCCTTTATTTTCCAGGCTTGAGTAGCGATAACAATGGCAAGCATAAGCTCAAGTGTGTTTTTCATGTCCCTTTGGACTAAGTGTGTCTTGTTGGTGTTACAGGGTTTTCTTTAACAGTTTTAGACAGGAAATTGCCTTCACGAAATTACATCAGTTGTAAGTTAGGCTACTTTTGCGATTCCCGGTGTGATTTTTCAAGAACGAAACCAAGGAGCGGAATTCGTTGTTATCTCAGCAAAATCTAACTAATAATCGAAGACGTGTTAATTCGTTAGATTGGTTGACAGCCTGAATAGCAATTCGGAGTTAAGGTAAATTTTGAGGCAGGGCGAGCCCCAACCACAATTTGGAGATCATCGCGTTGTTTACCGACGAAGCGAGGCCTAGATATCCAAAATAAGCCAAAACAGGTGTATAATTAATTTTCCTGCGAAAATGAACAGCTGGTGGTGTTAACGCAACAGACTATCGCTCTCTAACAACACCCAATACAACAACATAGATGAATGGCCGTAAAATATTTCGAAACACTGAAGATACTCGAAATACCCTCCAACAGTATACATCAAAGGACATTAACAAAACCATGGCTTGCTTTACTCGATATCAACGCGTTTAATAAACTAGTGTAAACAGAGTAAAAAGCCAACTAGCAACATCAGTACTGACCTCCTAACGAGTAGTTCAGACCTACTTTAAGTGCTTTTATACTTAGACCATGTAAATGATCGGCCCTTAACGATCGATCACCAGAAATAATTGTGGTTCACCCGCAAGCAAAAGAAGTACATGGTGACAGAAAACAACGTCTGAATAAACATCTTACCACTAAATTTTTCCCTCACTAAGGTTCTCTACCGCTTTACTAAAAACAATTTCCAGAAGCTTTCAAGACTGTGCGCTTATTCGATTTTTCACAATTAGAACCATAATTATGTATTCTTCACTCTACAAAAATAAACGAGATGATTTCCCTTTTTCTTCGCAGTGATTTCGACAAAAAAGACAGTTCAGGTATTGTAGTTATGTATGAACTCGATCGTGAATTTTCATTGTTGAATTCTAAAAACAAGTTTAATTTTAATTTGAAAGAAGGAGAAAAAATAAAACGATTTACGGTAAAATGTTTTGTTCTTTCACTAGCGTTTTCTTAAATGAAACCCAGGTGTACCAAACACGAGTCCTTGTGTCCTATTATTACCTAGCCATTAGGAAGTATTTAAAGAGTTTTTCTCACGAAACACTGATTTACAATTCATCCCGTGTTCAGTTTCGAAAGGAAGAAAGGAAGACAAACAGACAGACAGACAGACAGACAGACAGGAAGAAATTAAGTAAGTAAGAAAGAAAGAAAGCATAAGCACTAAGAAATATCTTCATAGTGTTAAAGCCTTTCTCTACTACTTACCAACTTGCTGCTCTTTGCTCGTCTAAACAGGGAAAGAACGGCTCATTACAAATTAAAGGGCCACCTTTAATCACGTGACCTCTTTCTCCGCCGGCACCGTTGCTTAGGTCATTCAAGTTGATGTCATTAGAAAATTTTGTCATTTGATTATGTCTTATAAATTCATTCTTTTTCATGAAAATTATAGTTAGAAACATGCAAACAAATGAAAACAAAAAAAATGTGAACGGGCATTACATTACATTACAATACATTACAAGCTACCATTTTTCATTTTTGAGTTTTAAAAAACTAATTTGTCACAATAAAATGGAAACTACACACTTTAAAAATGAAAATTTCAAAGCATATGACGTAATGACGTCACACCTCGTCACATCATCACCACCTGTTCAAACATTCAAGTGATGAGAATAAAGGAAGTGATCATCACTAAGGAAAAGATGTCGTGATATTTAGACAAATTCTCTTTACTATTTCCATAAGAAATGTATGATGGTCAATAAGGAGAATATGCATTGTTGAAAGGGATACACTTGAAAGAAGACGTTTTAGACACAACGCCGTCATGATGTACAACAAACGACATAGTAAAGCGCCAGTCAGTTTACAAAACCTATTTAAAGAAAAAGAAGTGCAATTCAGTTCATAGCCTTTGAAGCAATAATAATCAGCTCGGTCTTGATAAGTCACGAACTGAATACGAAGTAGTTCTGACTATATATTATATGATATGGGTGCTTTCCTTTGGGATGATCCGGATCAGGATCAGTGATCCAAGATCACTCCGATCATGGTGCATCAAAGGTACCGACGAATCCACTCTGGACAAGGTTCTTTCGGTTCTTTTGATGCACATTGATCCGAGTGATCTTGGATCAATGATCCTGATCTGGATCATCCCAAAGGAACACAGCTATATATGAGGCTGTGGAAAGCTATTTAGTAGGGCTTTCCTGTGGTAATGTGTATTACGATGTATAAAGTGATTATGGTTTGCGCGTCTGTGGATGAAATTCTAAAGTGTGACCTTTTCAAATGAAAGCTGATGAAATCCTGAAGTGTGACCTTTTCAAATGAAAGCTACTGAGCAGAACTTTCCTGTGGTACTGTTTATTATACTGTACAAGGTGATTGTAACTTTTGAGTCTGTGGATGAAATCCTAAAGTGTGACCACTCAAATGGTAGCTACTGAGCAGCACTTTCCTGTGGTACTGTTTATTATGCTGTACAAGGTGATTGTAACTTTTGAGTCTGTGGATGAAATCCTAAAGTGTGACCACTCAAATGGTAGCTACTGAGCAGCACTTTCCTGTGGTGCTGTTTATTATGATGTACAATGTGGTTCTACTTTTGAGTCTGTGGATGAAATCCTTAAGTGTGACCATTCACATGAAAGCTACTGAGCAGTACGTTCCTGTAGTGCTGTTTATTATACTGCACAAGGTGGTTCTAACTTTTGAGTCTGTGGATGGAATCCTAAAGTGTGACCATTCAAATGGTAGCTACTGAGCAGCACTTTCCTGTGGTGCCATTTATTTCTGACTCAGTAGTTCGCAAAGTAAAATTTGGTAATTTTCGATAATCGAGAATGCGGCTCAGAAAGCGATTCTTTTAGCTTTTGCGTGCATTTCTGCGTCCTCAAATGACTGAACTAGGTCGCTGTAATTAAGAAATTACGAAATGCTTTATCACGGGCTTAAGGCCCTGGACAAAATAATTAACACACTCTTCGCGTGACAGTTTTATCCTGTGACTTAGCCGGCGAATGTCTGCGGCGAAATCAGCTACGGATTCTGTGGAAAGCTGTTTCCTATTACTTAGCTGTTGCCTTAAAAGACAAACGTCTGATTTTGTGTAGAACTGTCATATCGGTGCCTCAGAAAGTTCTTCTTGCTTTTTTCGGCTAAATGCGGTGTCAAATCAACTAAATGTTGGCATGTCCTCAGATGTCCTGTTAGGAAAAAAGGAACAGTTTCGGCTTTTCGCGGAATATAAAGCTTACAGAATGCGGCAGTCCGATCGAACTTAGCAGCGCCAGAAAATTAAGGCATGGGAACGTTGTTTGTACTTGGACTGAAATGACAGCGATTCAAGCGATTTTTTCAATGACTTTGTCAGCGCTACTATTTTTTCGTGCCATTGATCAGCGTAATGTTTATATTGATCAGAGGTAGTAGTTTTGGGAGATCTTTAAAAGTCATTGTCATTTTGTCTGATTTTTCAAGGTTTAAATTTCCTGTAGAAGTGTTTTGAAGAGACGAGTTTTCTGTGCTATCTATGCTTTCCGAAAATAATTCGTTACCACTTCTATTTTGTGTGGAATTAGCGTTGACGGCTTTGCTCGCTAATTGTTTCAGTGCTTTGTGTGTTTTTCTGCAGTGGCCGTCGCAAGTGGTATTAACCTTACCAGCTTTTATCGTTAATTTTTATCGGCTTTACGTGTTTTCTTGCAATGGCCGTCGCAGGTGGCAGTGCTTTTAACTTTGATTTCGACCTAGTTAACAGCATGAAATTGGTATGGAAAACGTCTGATATTAAGCAAGTCAATAATTAAGACAAGGTTCAGCGTAAAAAAAATTATTATTATAAAAACAACAATACTAGTTAAGCCAGTGTTCAGCGGAAAAATGTATCAAAAAAATAATAATAGATAAGGAAGTGTTCAGCGTGGAAAAAAGGAACTAGTTGCTTATTTGGATTTTATCTAAACATCTCTGTTTGGCGTGGTTTCTCTCAGTAAAACATTGAGTCTATACTGACAGTTCGTGAAAGTTGCTGGTACGGGGACTCTATCCAATTTCCCTGCGGGCGATACCAAAGATCGACACCACGAGATTCTCCAACCAGAAATCTGTCACGAAGCAGATATTGTAATTAAGAAATTACGAAATGCTTTATCACGGGCTTAAGGCCCTGGACAAAATAATTAACACACTCTTCGCGTGACAGTTTTATCCTGTAACTTAGCCGGCGAATGTCTGCGGCGAAATCAGCTACGGATTCTGTGGAAAGCTGTTTCCTATTACTTAGCTGTTGCCTTAAAAGCCAAACGTCTGGTTTTGTGTAGAACTGTCATACCGGTTCCTCAGAAAGTTCTTCTTAGCTTTTTCCGGCTAAATGCAGTGTCAAATCAACTAAATGTTGGCATGTCCTGTTAGGAAAAAAGGAACAGTTTCGGCTTTTCGCGGAATATAAAGCTTACACAATGCGGCAGTCCGATCGAACTGCGCTAAAAATTCTTTGACATCATCCTTAGCAGCACCAGAAAATTTAGGCATGGGAACGCTTTTTGTACTTGGAAATGAGGCGATTCGAGCGATTTTTCCAATGACTTTGTCAGTGCTACTATTTTTTCGTGCCATTGATCGGCGTAAGGTTTATTTTGATCACGACAGATATTATATTTATTTGAGAGGTCTTTAAAAGTCATTGTCATTTTGTCTGATTTTTCAAGGTTTAAATTTCCTATAGAGTTGTTTTGAAGAGACGAGTTTTCTGTGCTCAGCACAGAAAAAGTACTCGGAAAGTATAGATAGCATCTATACTTTCCGAAAATAATTCGCCACCGCTTCTATTTTGTGTGGGATTAGCGTTGACGGCTTTGCTCGCTAATTGTTTCAGTGCTTTGTGTGTTTTTCTGCAGTGGCTGTCGCAAGTGGTATTAACCTCACCAGCTTTTATCGTTAATTTTATCGGCTTTACGTGTTTTCTTGCAATGGCCGTCGCAGGTGGCAGTGCTTTTGACTGTTTTCGGCTAAGAGGTTTTAGCTAACTTTGATTTCGACCTACAGTCTCGGCCAATAATCTTGGGACACCTTGTCGACTTCTACCCCTTCCCCCCTTTGCAATGTTGAAAAGACTAGAAAATGTGCTATTTTCTGTCCGAAAAGCCAGCGGTTTGTACAACATTGAACGGGGAAGGGGTACGGTCCGCAGAGGTGTCAAATGTCCCAAGAATTATTGTCCGAGACGGTAGTTAACAACTTGAAATTGACTGATATTATTATTATTGTCCAGGGTGTGTTGCTGCCACCCTTATTGCATTTACTTTGCAGGGTGTGTTGCTGCCACCCTTACTGCATTACACATTATTGTCCAGGGTGTGTCACTGCCACCCTTATTACACTCACTTTGCAGGGTGTGTTGCTGCCACCCTTACTGCATTACACATTATTGTCCAGGGTGTGTTGCTGCCACCCTTATTACATTCACTTTGCAGGGTGTGTTGCTGCCACCCTTACTGCATTACACATTATTGTCCAGGGTGTGTTGCTGCCACACTTATTACATTCACTTTGCAGGGTGTGTTGCTGCCACCCTTACTGCATCAGTTATGCATTATTGTCAAGGGTGTGTTGCTGCCATCCTTATTACATTCACTTTGCAGGGTGTGTTGCTGCCACCCTTACTGCATTACACATTATTGTCCAGGGTGTGTTGCTGCCACCCTTATTACATTCACTTTGCAGGGTGTGTTGCTGCCACCCTTACTGCATTATGCATTATTGTCCAGGGTGTGTCGCTGCCACCCTTATTACATTCACTTTGCAGGGTGTGTTGCTGCCACCCTTACTGCATTACACATTATTGTCAAGGGTGTGCTGCTGCCACCCTTACTGCATTACACATTATTGTCCAGGGTGTGTTGCTGCCACCCTTATTACATTCACTTTGCAGGGTGTGTTGCTGCCACCCTTACTGCATTATGCATTATTGTCCAGGGTGTGTTGCTGCCATCCCTATTACAGTCACGTTGCAGGGTGTGTTGCTGCCACCCTATATTACACGAGGGTGCACCCAACAACCATAGTCCCATTTACTGCCAAACAACCGTGTAGTTCTGTTGTGTTTATTTTTGCATGCACTTCTAAGTGACAAAGTTGTTAATTAGGGCTTAAAGGGTGCAGCAATCCAAAGATGCCTCAATATGCTTGTAGTGCAAGGCATAATTCTTTCGGTTAAATTTTTAATAATTTTTGGATGTTTATGAAAAGACGATGGTGGGAAATTGATTTTAAAAACAGTCTGCTGTCGTGCAGAGGTACTCTTGGGTGGTGGTAGTGTGTAGAAAAAATGCCACTTTTAATTCCTTTTTGAATTGCTTCGTGTAGTATTATTTTCATAGCAGGTCAAACAAAAATGAAATAGATAATAAGTACACAATGAAAATTCTTGGAAAGAATTTTAGAGAATGTGAACTTCATTCTGTACACATTATCTATTTCATTTTCATACCATTGAGTGGTTGGCTGGTTCACTAGTTCAAACAAACTGGCCCCTTAAAAAAGAATCTTGCTATTTTGAAGAGTCAAAGGAGTTGAAAAGCTGTTCAAGCTCATCGTTATGTGTGGTGTGTCCCCTTTACAATATCTAAGAGAACTGGGTTTCACTTCAAGATGCTGAGTTGTCTTATTCACCCCTCCCACTCTTATACAGAGGAACGTCGATTTAATGAAGAGCCAAGGGACTGAAGGGCCAAAGGACTGGGAAATTGGTTCGTTATATTGAGGGTCCGTTATATCGAGATTCTTTTCCATACATAACACTGTCACTTGGCTGAAAAAATGTTGATCATTATACCAATGACTTCGTTACACAGAGGTTTGTAAAATCGAGGTTCCAGTGTACCTGGTTCTTAGGGGCCATACACGTGATACCGGAATGACTTTCATTCCAGGTGGAGCTCATTTCATCCCCATATATTTCTCTGTATCTGTTTACATGATACCAAGATGAAATTTCGTTCCCACACAAGTCATTCCGGAATGAGTTCATTCCTATTTTCAATCAGAATGAAATTCTCGTTCTGGTATGACATTTCATTCTGGTATCATGTAACTGAAAACGAACTCTGTTCGGAGATGAAACTGCAAACCGTGTAGTCTGGGGCGAGTGGTGCATGTGTATCGTTTCTAGTTTGATCTGGCGTAAAAACTGCTCGCGCGAGAACGCCTTAGGCTGAGCCAGTCGATTTTGTCATGTGAATGCAGTACCAACTTTATTCTGGAATGAAACTCATTCCAGAATAAAACTCATTCTGGTATCGTGTGAACAGCCCCTTAGTTACTATCAATGTTGCCTTGACTCAGTCAAATAAAGACCTTTCTAATTCCCATCATACATTGACTGAAGGTATTGAATCTGAAGTTGATCACCAGTACTAACTTGGGAATTAATTAACATTAGGTATATTGTTCGAAAGAAAATAACATCTGCATTAATGTTAAATAATTGCCATTTTTTGATTGTAGGCCCTCATATTTTTTGGTGAGGTTCTGTTGTTTATGAACTGGGCACCTGTAGGAGATATGGTTTTGGTGAGGCAACATTTTCTATTATTGTTCCTCTCTGCTATTTATTAAATAAGTCTATAAGAGAATGTACAACACTATTATGTCAAATGTCAGACTATGACCAGCTGATCCTCTGACACACAAGTTTAAGGGACTGTGCCTCCTTTTCTTGGTCCAGAAAACTTGGGATTATGGCTGTGCTGGAAAGGTAGATTTTAGTAAAGACTCGTGGAATCTAAAATGAAAATTGGTGGTGACCTCGCATTTTTCATAGATAATTGAGTTTGAATTTGGAAAGAAAGTGCCTTATTCTGTAAAATTCTAAAGCTTTTTTGAATGATGGCTACTTAATTTTTCCTGAAAAAAATACTTGGCTACCCACTATTTTCTTTTTGAATTCCAATAGCCTTTGCTATGAGCTGCTTTTCTCGCACAGTCATAAACTGTGCAAAATATAAAATGCCTTTGTGTTAGAAGGCACCATCCTTAATTTTATTTCAAAATATGTAGATAAGAAAATCCATTTTCTTTGGTGATTTCTGCTCATCACATCTGAATGAACTGCTTTGGTTTGAACAATATTTGTTTAATCATATAAAGAGAGCCACAGTTAATTATTGTGCAGTTAAACCTCTTGTAGTGACAAAACCAAAAATTCCAGGACATTTACCTGCTTAGGAAAGGTTTTAATTTGGCACAAGAGATGTCTGAAGTATAGTGATTTAGTTGAAATAAGACATGCAGAATCATGGACTAGGTGACTGTACAGGTACATGTATATTTTGTAAGCATGTGCTGAAAAAAGAAGGAAAAGAATGATTCATGCCACTTCAAGCTTAAGAAATGTTATGACGAAGGCATCAATAATAGTAGTTTTTCTTAAAACTCTTAAATTCTTTTTTTCATTACAAAACTGTTATTGTTTTTAGTATATTATAATTCCATCCCGTCGTTCAACTGCTGAAGCTGTTCAGATTCTGGTCTCTCACTTGCTGGGCGATGCAGGCAGCCCGTGGCTTGTTGGCGAGGTAAGAACCCTAACTTGAATGCCCATTTCTGTGGTATCAAACTCTGGTTATAATTGCGTTTTGGAAGTTTCTTTTCTTCACATTTCGACAGACTCATTTCCTTTTGCTGTGTTGTGGACATAATGAAAAGGATTAGGCAACCTTGCTTGGTTTGCTTATTTGTTTGTTTGTTTGTTTGTTTGTTTGTTTCTGTGATAAATTCGAAGTTTTTTGTTAGACTTATGACTAAAGCCATGTTAACACTCATTGGCAATAGCATTGTTTCTGGTGATAACGGCAAATTCATGTTAACTTGGAAGGCTACCCAAAGTTGAGTGAAGGAAGTACAGGCTTGCTGCAGGTCAAAAAGTGGTCACGGAAAACAAATTCTTCAAGGTCAGGGAAAAGTCAGGAAATTGAAATGTTAACAGCAGTGGTCTACTCGTATCAAAGGCTGAAAAAAAAATATCAGATCACTGTCGTTTCGGCGAACTGTTTTCATAGGGATAAATAATTTATTATTAATTATAATTAATATAATAATGTACATAATAATATATTGTAAATAATGATTAATGATTAATTGCAAAGAGATGGCTATAAGGGGAGGTTGGAGACTACTGTCATCTGTGACTTGTGTTTATTCGGTCAGAGAAATTTCAATTTTAGTCAGGGAAAAGTCAGAAAATTTTGAGAATTTGTCTCTCTGGCAACCTTAAAAAGCCTCCGTGGTGCAGATTCATTCCCAGGGTGCAAGTGGATTCACCTAACAGAAATGTGCAACAGGGAAGAATTGACAAGCTGCTGTGCCTGGATCATGCTGTGTTTGCCTCGATTGTGGCAGATCGCTTTGATTCCTTGTTGGCCTGAAGTCCCACACGAGAAGTAGGGTAACATAAGCCTAATGTCATGTTACCCGTGAGGTGCCTCTTTCGCTCCACAAGTTTATATTGCAATCAGTTAGAGCCAAAAAAAAAAAACAGAATTAGAGAGAATTATACCACTAACTGGAGTGGTCATACCCGCCAATTTCAACCTTCATTTTCTTGGTGTATTTCCTTGTTATGTAAGATGATTCGTTAAAAGAAGTAGAAGATTACTTCAATTTATTTTTAAAGTAGTGGCTTCTGGCCTGTTTTTAAAAATAGCTTAGATGTTTACAATGTAAGATAACATAACATTTACTTAAAATAATCCTCCACGGATTCATTACGTACCGACAAAATGACCAGCTACCAGTTGGCTTTGTAAGCTCAGTTGGTTAGAGCACTGCACCGGTATCGCAGAGTTCATGAGTTCGAATCCCATAATTGATAAAGCAACTTTTCTTTTCGCAACTGCAAAAGTTGCGTACGTAGCTGCGATGATCTTCGATACATTTAAATCCTTTATGTAAACCAAACGTGATTAGCATATGCCACATATAGAAATCATGCGAAGAGCAATGCCTGCAGCGAGAACGGCAGGCTCAGACACATAGTGCTTACCAATAGTAACTTCTATTTGACAGTGAAATGTCAATAAGAATTAAGGCGTGAGAATTTTTTGTGGGATCGTGTGATCGTGGGGGACAGGGGGGCAGGAGACCGGGAAAAAGGGGGCGGGAGGTGTACGGGAGGCGGGAGAAGAGGGGGCGGGAAGCGGGTGAGATAGGGAAAAATTACGCAACACTTCGCAATATTTTGTAATCGAAAAAATGCAAAGAGGCGGGAGCCAACAAATACAAGGCGGGAACTGGGATTAAAGGGTACGGGAAGCGGGAGGTTTAACCCCCCCTGCCCCTGCCCCTGCCCCCACCCCCCTAATACGGAAATCGAAACAAGCTAATGGTATGCTTTGTCTCTTTAGATTTCTGACAGAATAAGAGGGTCGGGGGGAAGCGACAAAGATCACGCAACAAGCATGGAGTATGCTCTGATGATGTGCACCTTCATTTCCGTTCTCGGAGGCTTTTGTTTCATTATGTGTGCCTTCTACCTGGTCCAAGATCGTGATAAAGCAGAGGGGTTCACAAGAACACACGATGATGAAAGCTCCCTATTAGGATCAGTGGCATCAGAAAATTATCCTCCTGCTGTCGCTGAAAACCAGGCCGTGGAAGATGACGATGATGATAAACTTATAGACGTTGATCCTGTTGCTCCTACGCCATCTGAAAGAGAGACGCTCGTAGTTCCAGTAGATGTTCATTCCGAGTCACCGGTCCAAGAAGAACATAACAATCATGTTATCTGAGCACTGACGATTTCAAATTCAAGAGTGTTGTACGAAACCCTATCCAGTGTTTAGCCGCCGAAAAAAATCGGAGAAGGCCTGTGTCCGATTTTTCTTGAGGCGTCAGGGTAGCTGTATACAGGCTAACGAAACCCTTGTGATGTTTTGACCTCAAAATCAGAATTGCTGATACTTGCCTCTGTTTTGCTGACATACTGGTAGCAATGTAAGAAGTGTAAGTCGTGTTCACTTTCGATACAAAAGCTTATTATTTATTATACATATTGCCTTCCCCTACCTGGAAGCAACTGGAACGAAAAGTGGTTGAAAAGCTCTTTTTAGTATTTTAGTTGAAAATCTTGCTTTTTGTACTGAGATAAAACTTTTTTTCCTTAGAAAGATCCATATCACCACCCGGCCTGAAGAGGTATCAGGACGTTTTAGCCAGGGGCACTTCAATTGTTCTTTTTTGAAACCTAACCTTCCCGTTTTAGGTGCTTGCTCTTTTTTGGGGGGGGGGGCGGAGGTAGTAATAGGGTTATGAAGCCTTCAGATCGAAACGTAAACCTGAGCTGTGTTTTTTACGTGATATGATAACCATTTTATAGGCGAAAAGAGAGACAACTTACAGCAAATTTCAATAACTTACAAGAACAGGAAACTTTCCTCGTAATTTCCTAGAAACCCTTTCATCATTGCAAATCATTTGAACTTTTTTTAATAGAATTTTCTTCGTGTTTTACAATGTTGCCCTCATGTTGTTCGTCCCACCATCATGTCTCCCGTACTATTGTCGTTTGAATCTCTTGTGTGCTTTGAGGCACAATTGTGGGCACAATACAGGTGTTCCAACGGTAGATTATGTGATTTGAACACTGTTTCGTGAAACGTTCCTTGGATTTGAGCTGATTTAAGTCTGAAGGGTGAGAGAGGGATAGAACTGAGCGGACTACTTATTTAGGGTGGGGGGGGGGTGGGGATAATCGGGCCGCCAAGTAATTTCAGTTATTGTAACAATACCGTCTTATTCTTTGTTTAATTAAGCATTGTTTTTGTACTTCTTCACTTAGTTGCTGTAACATTGGTTGAGGGTATTGATTTACTTTTGTCAGCCACCTTACTGCCGCGTTTTGTTCAGAGAAAACTTGCAACTGTGCAAAGCGGGATCTCATTCTCATGCCATCAGGTCAAGGTGGAAAATGAAAAAAAATATATCCATTTCAAATTGTGAAGTTTGGCGATTTCTCAACAAAAGTGAAATTAAAGTTCATTTTAAAAATTACTCTGCCGTAGTTTGACAACATACAAGCCTAAAGTGACTGCAGTGCATTCCCGCCTTATAAGTTTTTGATAATTGTTTAATTCAATTATTGTGATGCGCCTTGCCCAATGTAAGCTGTATAAATGAAATTAAATTAATTTTGCCTAGGGACAAGGGTAACAATCACATTACTCTAGCAATTCCTTGTTTTTGCGCTAGTCAGTTACATTTTGAAATATTCCAAGAAGAGTATATTGAATTACCGCCATAATTTGAACAAAGTGTTAAAAGAGAAATATCAGAAATATTCAAATTTTAAGCTTTATTGTCGTATGTGAATGTACAAAGTGGCGACTGTAGAATGTCCTATGATACTTTTTTAACAAATACTCTTTTCAATAAATACAACTTGCATGGACCTGTGTAGTTTACACTGCCAACTTTTTCTGGTACTCTTTAAGTTTATTTTATTTATTAGAGGAATGATTTTTAATGAGGAAATTCAAAGTGACAAGGCATAGTCGAGAAGTCGACCAGCCATATAAACCACCCAAAGTCTATCCAAGTGTAAACACTGCCTTGTTCATGTCTTTACCTCCAGATAACGCTTGGAGTATTCTTTCCAAAGGGGCTATGTCAGCTATATTTTGCATCAACGTAAGTCGGTAAAGTATCCTCGTCCGGGTGAGTGCGTTCCTGAGACTGTTGTGGTGACATTGACTGACGTTTCGACAACCTGAGCGGAAGTCATTATTGACATGGTTTTATTCAACAACTGCGCATGACTGATGACGTCACTATCATGACATCTCCCCTCTTAACAGGAATGGCAGAATAAATATCAACATTTTCCATTAACTAGTGAAGTGTCCATGACCTCAACTTGGTCAATGTTCATAGTCCTTAAATTGACTCTAAGCTAACGGCAAGTCACTGATAAACGATCCTTAACATCTACAAATATACTAACATAAAAATAGTCTCTAATCAAGAAAGTCCAGTCCACTAATAATATACAAAGTCCTTTTGTCTGGTTGATCTGACAGTTCGGCCAGATCTCGTTCTACATGTAACGGTGTTCGATGTCTGGGAGGCATTTCTGTTCCCCGGCGGGAACTTCAAGCATGCTTCTTTGTCTCCTTGCGGGGTTTGCGTGCAGGGATCTCTGCCAACTTGGGAGGTCTTGATCATATCTCTCCTATTCCGTCTGTACAGAGTTCCGTCGCTGGTCACAATGGCTGAGCGAGGAGTGTTAGCAAGTTTTGTAACCGTGGCAGGTTTCCAGCCATTTGGTGTCTTCACTCTGACAGCATCTCCTTTTCTGAGGGGTGGTAGGGACTTGGCTCCTCTGTCAAAGTAAAATTTCTGTTTCTGTTGCTGGGCAAGGAGCTGGGACCTAGCATCCGTTGGGATTTGCGCCTCCAGTAGTTCAGCAGTAGTAGGAAGCTTAGTCTTCAGCCTTCTGTTGAGGAAGATCTGAGCTGGGGAATAGTTAAGTCCAGTAATGGGCGTGTTCCTGACTTCTAGCAGGGCAACGTATGGGTCGGTACCATCTTCATGCGCCTTCTCTAACACAGCCTTTACTGTTTCAATGGCGTTCTCCACTTGCCCATTAGCTTGTGGGTACTTGGGACTCGTGGTTGTGTGCTTGAACTCCCACGACTCTGCAAATTCTCTGAATTTACGACTGGCAAATTGGGGGCCATTGTCAGAAATGAGTTCATTGGGTATCCCATAACGTGCGAACATGGACTTGAGTTGGGTAATGACTTCTGAACTAACGGTACTGTCACGTAGCAGGCCGACTTCTACCCATTTTGAGTAGTAATCAACAGTCAGAAGATAGTCTTTACCTCCAAGGGTAAATAAATCACATGCAATCTTCTCCCAGGGTCTATGGGGTACTTCATGCTGAATCAGGGGTTCTTTGGCATTGGAGCTGCAGTTTGAGATTAGATCTGTTATCTGTGCATTCATGTTTGGCCAGTACAGGAGGTCACGTGCTCTTCGCTTGCTTTTTTCGATTCCGAGGTGGCTTTCGTGGATTTTTCCAAGCATTTCTGGCTGCAGTTTTGTAGGGACAATCACCTTGTGACCTTTGAAGAGAATCCCATCAGCTTCATGGATTTCATCCTTGAAACTCCAGTATGGTCTAGCATTAGCAGGCACTTTACTCTTGTGGTCAGGCCAGCCATCTTTGGTTAGTTGGGCGACTGCCTGAAGAGAGGGGTCAGCTTTTGTTGCTTCTTGCAGTTCTTGCAATTTAGGCTCAGCTATTGGTAGGTTTGCTACCAGAAGATGGACGTGCATTTCAATTTCACCATCAGGGATTCCTTCATTCTGGTAAGTTGTTTCCAGGTGGGCTCTAGATAATGCATCTGCAATAAACATCAACTTCCCTGGTACATACTTCACTTTTAGGTGGTAAGGCTGTAGGCGAAGTAGTAGGCGCTGGATTCGGGGTGGTGCTTTGGCAAGAGGCTTAGAAAAGATTGCTTCCAGCGGCTTGTGGTCTGTTTCAACTTCGATTGCTTTGCCATATAGGTACTGGTTAAACCGCTCACATCCAAACACAATGGCCAGTGTTTCTTTTTCGATTTGTGCATAGCCTTTCTGGCACTCTGTCAGGGATTTTGAGGCATATGCGATTGGTTGATCCTCCTGAAGTAATACTGCTCCGAGTCCTGACTGGGATGCGTCAACAGAGAGCTTTACAGGCTTGTTCACATCGTAGTATTTCAGAACTGGCTTTGAGGTGAGGACTTTCTTAATTTCATTGAGCGAGCTTTCTTGCTGCTCACCCCAGTGCCATTGTACTTCTTGTCTGAGTAAGGCTCTAAGTGGCTCAGTCAAAGCGCTCATGTTAGGGATAAACTTGCTTAGGTAGGTCACCATTCCTAGCAGGCGCTCCACATCCTTCTTGTTCTGTGGCCCTGGCATGTTGAGGATTGCTTCAATTTTTGACTCGTCAGGTTTGATTCCATCTTTGCTAATCTTATCACCAATGTAGACAACTTCAGGAATCTTGATTCTGCATTTCTCTCTCTTCAGCTTTACACCCTTTTCTCTAGCTCTTTCGAGGACATTTCCGAGTGCTCTGTCATGGCTTTCTTCATCCTTGCCCCAAACCAGGAGGTCATCATAGATAACTTCTGCTCCTTCAATTCCTTCAAAGGCAAACTGCATTTTCTTCTGGAATACTTCATTAGAGGAGTTAAGACCAAATGGCAGACGATTAAACTTGAAGCGGCCAAAGGGGGTGTTAAAAGTTGTGAGAAGGGAACTTGGATGGTCCAATTTGACATGCCAGAAGCCATCTTTGGCATCCAGTTTACTGAATACTTTTGCACCAACCAACTTGCTTGTAATCTCAGTGGATGTCGGGAGTTGGAAATGTTCCCTCTTTACTGCCCTATTCAGGTCTTTGGGGTCAAGACAAATTCTTAGACTTCCATCCTCTTTCTCCACTATTACAATAGAGTTTACCCACTCTGTAGGCTGATCAACTTTCTCTATTGCACCTAATTGTTCCATCCTTTCAAGTTCTTTCTTTAGCTTGGGCAGGAGTGTGAAAGGAACTTTTCTAGGGGGATGGATGACAGGCTTAATTACTGGATTAATTTCAATATGATGCTCTCCTTCGAGCTCTCCAAGGCCTTCAAACAGATCGGCAAATTCATCTAAGATACTCTCAGCATTGGCATTGGCTGTGTCAACAGTTCTTACAAACTTGATTAAGCTAAGTTCCTGACATGCTCTTAAACCAAGTAGGGGTGGTTGACCCTCAGCCTCAACAACAAAGAAATCAGAATCAATCATTTTGTCTTTGTACTTACAAGTCATCCTTGCTACTCCTACTACAGGTATCTCAGAACCATTGAACCCAGTGAGTTTAGCTTTGGTTGGTCTCAGTTGCGGTGTCCCTTTCAACGAATTGAACACGTGTTTCGGAATCACATTTGCTTGAGCCCCAGTGTCTAATTTGAATTGCACGTTGTTGTCATTCACTTGTAGAGTAGCTGTCCATTCGTTATCATGACCATCTTTCTGGACTTGGCCGATAAACAATTCTTCAAATTCTTCAATGTCCGGTTCGATGCGAGGTTGTTGATCACTTTCCACGAGGTGGACATTTTTCGATAAGCACTGAGAAGCAAAATGATTGCGGTTCTTGCACTTGTGACAGATTTTTCCAAACGCTGGGCATTCTCTCGGGCCATGAACTGTTCCACATCTTTTACAAGCGGTTGTGGGACCAGGTTTCTTCTTTCCGTGAGCCTTCGGCGGGAATTTTCGTGGCGCCGCTTTCTTGTTTACATAATCCACATTTTTCGGTTCTTCAGTGATTGATTTCGTTTGGCGTTTCGAAAACTCCGACGCTCGGCACATATCAATAGCTTTCTGAAGATCCAGGTCGGTTTCTTGCAGTAGCTTTTCTCTCAGGGTGTTGCAAGAGATTCCACAGACGATTCTATCTCGAATTAGACTCTCACACAATTCGCCAAATTCGCACGTGCTCGCTCTGGTACGAAGCTCTGTGACGTACTGATCGATGTTTTCAGTCGGTTGCTGAACGCAAGTGAAGAATTTGTGGCGTTCAAAAGTGATGTTGCGTCTGGGGTTGCAATACTCTTCAAATTTTCGGAATAATACGTCGAGTTTTTCCTCTGCAGGCGATACAGTGTGTTGCCCAGTTATCGTACACTTTAGTTTGTAATCGCTATATCTTTTCGTCTGTGAGACGAAAATTTATGAAATTTCTTTTAAAGATAGCCCATTTACTTACCTTTAATATATAAAACGATTGGCCGCTTGATCGACGTATGTTCAAACTTATGCCATTTTTCCCAAAACTCCTAAGCTGCCCAGTCTTCGTACACCTGGCCCAGTTTTCGTACATCGACAAAACAACATTTCTCCACGAAAACGTTCGACGCAAACTGATATGTCAGCCACCCTGCTGAGTGCTTATCGTGTTTTCTCTTCGATTTGCGAATAAATATCGGCTTAGCGACCAATGTTTGGTGTATAAAGCAAATGGTTATTCGGGGGGTGGATGTTTAATCGATCCTGCAGTGTTGATTTTTTTGTCCCTCACTTTTGGGCGGCTTTTCTTACGCTCAATCCACTGTCTCGTACTTCATTTACTGCTTTGGTAAAGGTAGTTGACAGGTTACTATTCTGCGTATTACAACTGTTAAGAAGAGGCCTGTATAAGATTCGATGTTTTCCTTCCGTTTCCGCTCACGCCTTTAGAATAGCAAACGCTTTACTTCCGTTTCCGCTTACGCTTGCTTTTCTTACCTACTTTTGTAAATATTTATTAGAATCGCAACGGAGTGAAAAAAATCGGTAAAACCGGTAAACTAACGATATTTCAAGGTGTATGTCAACATTCTATGCATAGACATCTACCTTAGTTAATTATTTGACGATTTTATAGATTGTTTGTGTGGGATCAAGTTTATTAAATATTCTTTGCATGACCTGGATGTAAAGCGTCGCTGTTAGACCACAACAAACACATGTAGTGTATCGTACTTTGCAAGGATTGCTGTCTAATCTTTGCTGCACTTGCGACTTATTAATTTTCGAACAGTAAAGTTTAAAATTCAGTTCTTTAACTTATTTTAAAATAGGTTTTTAGCAAGGCGCAGCTAAGTGTACGAAAACTGGCACAGTAGGTCGAAATGTATGCGAAGATTCTCACCGCTAAAATTCAGGAGCAGTTAAATTTAAGCTGGCGTTGAAAGTTTTTCCATTCACTTTCATCTTGAATCTATCATCTGCCCAAAACTCATGAAGTTCCTTGCAAAATTATCAACAAAACGGGCTATTTGTTCATCTACAATACCTTTACTGTGCAGTGAAAAGTGCAAATATTAGCCGCTAAACTTTTACTCACCTCGAAAGAAATTGTCCGCACTGACCTGCTTCTTCGTCAAAAAGCCCGGCAAAACCGGCAATTTATAGCTGAAATGTTCCTTTTACTTTTGGAATTCTTCGGTTGACTAAGATTTAAATGACCGACGAAAATAATCAAATAAAGTTCTTTTTGTACGAAAACTGGGCCCGTACGAAAACTGGGCAACATACCGTAGCGAGAAGGTGTTGTAAATTTCAAGTGCATCGTCTCCGATGAGATGAAGAAATATGGCGACGCGTTGCTTCTCGGGTTTCTTCATTGAGCCTGAAGCTTCCATGTACAATTGAAATCGCTGTTTCCACTTGCGCCAATTGTCTGCAACATTTCCCTCTAGACTTAGCGTTGAGGGCGGCTTGAATACACTCATTTTGAGGTAGTTTTCGTGATTTCAAACAGTGTTTGATTAACCCATGTTCTGACACCATAACATGGTTTTATTCAACAACTGCGCATGACTGATGACGTCACTATCATGACAATTATCACAGTCAAGTAAATCACTGGTAACTATGGAGTATTACTGCTCCTCCCTGGATGAGGTGCTTGTCCATCGCAAGAAACAGAAACGGAATTGAAAAACAAGATCAGATTTGGGAAAGCTGTCCCCTGTCCTCCGAAGACAAGATTTAAGTCCTCGGCAAACCAGAGCAGGCCACCCAAGAGTCGACGGGCTTACTCCAGCTGAAATCCCAGGCAAGGACTTTAATTCAAGCAAACCCATCCATCCCCAGCCAGCTAATTAGCCAAATGTTCTCACGCGTCTGGCAAGGAAAACGAGAACGTCCGTTAAAATGATGTAGGGCGTCAATAAAAAATTCGAAACGGAGAACAGCTCTAGATAAGAGGAAGGCAGATGCTCTGGAAGAGAGCAGATGCTCTTGACGAAGGCAGTATCATACGCTAACACGACACCTCTGGTGCTGTCATAGGGGTGTTAAAGGCGTGTCTGAATACCGTATCTTAAGGTAAGGTCGAACATGAGCCAAAGGAGGCCCACACGGCCGGAGGTTAACCCGGTTTCTGAAGCAACTGAGAGTATCGCTACTCCCCCCTGGATGAATGCTAGTTCATCGCAGTGTTACCCCCAGCAGTATGTCACCAGTACCCATTTATACACCTGGCCCAAGTTGTTCAAAAGTTGGATAGCGCTATACACTGGATAAATCTCTGTCCACTGAATAACGTAATTGGTTTCCCTAATGCCTATCCACTGGATAGTGATTTATCCGGTGGATAGCGCTATCCAACTTTTGAACAACTGGGGCCAGGGTGGAGAGAGACAATGTGGAGTAAAGTTTCTTGCCTTAAGAAACAACACGATGGAAGGGACCTGGCCCAAAACGACTGACCTTCAGATCTGAAGTCCAACGCCCTAGTCACTACGTCATCGCACCCCCCACTTACCCGTATCTTTATTCTGGTTAGTTGATATGGTTCACGCGATTTTGAAATGGATTGGCTTTTTTGTGAGATTTCGCGAGGAAATGTATAGCAATTAGCAACATAAAGTTCGGTTTTTCTTTGGAAGGCACTCGACTTTCGAATGTGCGTTGAAAAAAGTAATGCATGAAGACGTCATAGCTCAAGCTGAATAGATTACGTCGGCTATTCTTAGTAGCACAAAAAACCATTTTACCATATCTTATCAATATTTCGTTTTCTGATTGGTCGAGAGCCGTGGGAGATAAAGAGTCCATACCACGGGTCGCGTCATGAATGCTTGTCGCGTATGCTTGTGATAGATTTATTGTAGACTCGCACCGCGTAAAAAAAGCACTTTTTCATGTGGTAAAAACAAATTTCCTCCAGTTTTCCGTGGTGTGGCCTCTTATTTCCAAAGATTAACGTCATCTAGCCGATGACGGATAGATTAACGTCATCTAAAATAAGTTGCAGACTCCCTCGGCTACCACGGAAAAATGGACGAAATTTTTTAATTTGCATGAATGGAACGACACTGAGTTCTTCCCATGTGTCCTGGAAAAAAAAATAGTAAAAGATGATTGTAGCTCATTCTTCCGTTGAGCATCACTTGAATATATCCCCTTGGTGGTTAAGCAAATTTGTGACACCCCCCCCCCCCCCACAAAAAAAAAACAGAAAAAACCTTTCCAGAATTACCGGTTTAAGGGTCGATTTAGAAAATCCCAATTTTGATGATTTCCTCTTGGAACAATCGGGTCCCACTCAAGGCAAACCGATGAAGAAGTTCGAAGAACGCTTTGACTAGATGGCATTCTTTGAGTTCAATGAAAAGAGATAAAGTGACAATGAACAGTTGTCTTTTAATCGTTCCGCAACCATGATTCATGGAAAGACCATTCTTAGGTTTCATGCACTATTGAAATAAACGCCAAGAACGGTTCCATTAAAATCAGAGAACTGTTAAATTAGAGTTGTTTAGCAATATTCAGCCTGTTTACAGGCGTTAGTGGGGAAAAGATCGAAGGAAATTGGCGAACTGAGCGAGGAGTTTCGCCGAATTTTGTTAATTCTTCTCCCCACTGAGGAGCCTTGTAACAGGGCTGAATTTCTGTTACAGCATGCGTAGCTGGACGTGCTGTCACGACAGCATACTGACCGCTCTTGTAACTCAAAATCCAAGGGAAACTTTGCCTCTCGACGGGTGAGGAAGGGCTGCTCCTGCATCGTGAGCTACCGGTGGAGGTGATTATAATATCGTATAGTAGTACAATAGAATAATACTACTTCACTAGAAATGAGTGTCTGGAAAGGCTGAAAACCTCAACCGCTGTGTGAATGTTCACACTTGGATCTCTAACTTCTCAATCTACGATTGTTGAAACTTATGAGTAGTGCTTAAGTTATTCATTCAACATTGTAAGTATATTTGACATATTTGGAATCTACTTGAATTAATTTGTTCCTCACATCATAACAGCTAATATTGTTCCTAGAACTATTTTTTCCTCAAATCATGATGACACTACTTTTATTTCTTCTGCAACTTTTCAGTTTGTTTTGCAAATGTTGGCGTCAATGTGACGCGATTTCTGCAGGCACTGCTCCAGCGTATCTGCCACCTCATCAGTTTGCTCGCGCCGTGCTCTTTTAGCGATGTCAATCACTGTTTTTCGGGTGTACTCATCGAACAAGTCGATCTCATCCTTCTTCATTGTTTTTAGGTTCACTATCTTGTCTCCATATTCATTCACGATCCACTCGACACCTCTTAGTTCATGCCGTTTGCCATCACCCGTGAATTTCTCATGCTCGCCTCTGAATTCCAGCTCCCAAATGCTCTTGCCTTTCTTCTTCAAAAACATTTCTGCACCTTCACCATCGATTCCACAGGGATCCAGGAACAGATCGTTCTTTATTACCAGATAATCCCTGGAACCTCTTCCCAGTTTAATTTGGGTGGAATGGCTCACTTGTTGCTGGGGACACTTCAAAGTGCAGACGTCAATTTTTGGGATGTCTGGCTGCATACTCTCAACGTTTTGGGTGAAATCAGTAACAAAGCGGTTCCCATTAAAAAACACTAGGTCCAGCTCCGATAGCGTCTTGCGTGCCATCATACAGCGTCCAACTTCATTAAAAGCTTCGACTTTACCAGGACATTTTGTGTGAAACGATACGGTCGCAAGCAGCCTTTTACCGTCCTCACCTCCCATCGGATGACTTCCATCAGCAGGTTCACCAGAACATCTCCTGGCTGAAGGTACCACCCCTGGGTCATCCGTAGTGTCATTTCCGTTCCCCGTCTGCTTGCTTAAGTCTTTACCGTAGATTTTAATTTGATTTCCATCATATAGAATATCATTGGCGACACCCCAGGAACCAAAGTTGGTGATTTTCAACAGTGGGTTATGATTTTCGCACATCCTTTCTCCTTTCTGTCCGTTGTCTGTGCTGTCAATGATCTTAAAATGTGGTGTAAATTTTATGCCTGCCCTATATCTCCCAGAAGACAGACAAGAAACGTCATCGATGTCAATGACATAGGTTGCCTTTCCTTTGAACTTGATCACAGTGAAATCGTCACTGTTTTGTCCCTTTCTGTCCGTGAATAGATACACAATGTCTTCAAACGGAGAGCCGCCTAAAACAGACACTGGTCCCACATTACCAACAGTATCCTTTCTTCGACTTTTTCCGATGAAAAAAGCCAAATTGCCGTTAAATGGATTGTACTCAATTCCACGGATCTCGGAGTCTTTCTTATCAGGCATGCCAAGAAACGATAGCGTGTTAAATCCCGGCCCTAACTTTCCATGCAATTTGCTTCCGTATACGCTTACAAATCCATCAATGTTCAAAACGTCATTTCCATTCCCTGTGTCGATAGTAACCGTTGCAGTTCTGTCCAGGTTTTTCATGTTCCCGAGTGCCACTACGTCATCATATGACTTGTAATTCCCCTTCTTTGATGTATCAATATAAATACTTCGCAGCGTCTCGTCCAAGCCCTCTTCTTTCAGTTGTGAGCTTTGTACTTCATTGGTATTTATAAGAATCATTGAACCACTGTAGGCTTTATTAGGCTGATGCGGTTCCTCTTTTTCAAGGGTACGTGCGTTACTTGTGAATCCGTAGAAACTATGGCCAACATCATCACCGGTATTCCGCCCGTTAATGTTCTTTCCGTCAACAAGTAGAGGACATTCGTCTGGATCATGCTTAGGAATCAAACGTATAGGTGTGGAAAGACTTGGATAACCGACAATAGGTTTTTCGCAAACCCCTGGACGCCTGACAATTTTCCTTGGATTCTCTGATTCAGAATTCCCAAATTCAAGCTTCTTATTGGGATCGATCCACCTTGGTAATAGTCCTTGATTGACAACATAGAAGTCGCCCCTGGTAATTATATTGTTTGCCATGAATTTGTTTGCAGTATAAAGTTGTAGCCTTGAATACCTGTCCAATTCCTGAATCATCTTCAGTTTTTTCCTATACTCTATGGCGTCTTGATCGACTGGAGGCTTATAGAATAATTCGATCAATGTAGCGCATATTGCTAGCGCAAAAGACACAACTGCTCCGACAGGCCCAAGAACGGCAGCAACTGATGAAGAGACAACAAGCGTAGCAATAAATACCCCCACACCAACTGCACCAGAAACGATTCCAAGTGAAGCTGAGGCGATTGCTCCTTTATTGCACGTCTTCGGGCTGTTGTTGCAATCTCTGATAGCTGTACCTAAAGCCCATGAATTGACTCCGATGCCAATCGAATCAAACAATGGACCTAGAACTTGGGCCGCGGTTTTTACGTGGAACCATCGCTTTGCCCGGTTGATGTATTTCAGCGTCTTGCTGGCACGTTGTAGCTTACCTACGTCACCTTTGAAGGCCCGCAGCACTCTGCCTTTCTCGTGATTCAGGAGGCGTTTCATCGCATCCTCTGATAGTTTCTTGTAGCTTTGGTTAAACATGTCTTTTAGACGTTTGTTGTAGACCCCCCAAGCTTGCATGGTCGCCCTAAATGAACTGCGCCTTGTTATGGCCTCAATGATATGAGTTGTCACCGGGACTAGTGCTCCTCCTCCGATGTCCAGTACAGCTAAAGTAGTAACCGCCTGAGCCAAACTTTCTCTAACCGTTGCACTGTCCTCGCCTCGTAACATTTGAGAGACTGCGTTGACGCTTTTCGAGCGGGAGATCATTCCAAGACCAGAATTAAGGCCTCCAACAGCATTGCTTGCTCCGTTTAGAATGGATAGGCCGCTGATAGATGTCGAAGGAGATATTTGCAAGAATAGAAAAAATATCACAAGAATATTTCCCTTCATGGTGTAAACCTAGAAATAAGAAAGAAATGAGATCGAAGAAACGAGTCAAAAAGCCCGGCCAGTTGCATGCAATTTGATGTTATCCAGTTTCGCAGATTTTACAAATCGTAGTCCAAATCTGTCTTTTCCAATGGTATTAGTGCGCATGCAGTGTATTCCGTTATTCTTAAACTGGAAGGAGTACAGCCAGAATAATCCAAAAAGAATAATCCCCGACCATTCCATCAATCCATCCATCGATCCATCCATCCATCCATCCATCCATCCATCCATCCATCCATCCATCCATCCATCCATCCATCCATCCATCCATCCTACTTTTCTTGGATTAAAAAAGTTAATACCATAACAAAACAGTGTCACAAATAAAAGAAGTACATGATGACAGAAAACCATGTCTAAACAAACATCTTACCACCAAATTTGTCCTTCACTGGGTGTCCTCCGCTTGGCTGAAAACAATTTCAAGAAGCATTCAAGACCTTGCGCGTATTCGATTTTTCATAATTAGAACCATAATTTTGCATTCTTCATTCAACAAAATAAACGAAATGATTTCTATTTTTTTTCGTCGCAGAGATTTCGACAAAGCAAGACTGTTCAGTTATTGTAGTATGAAGTCGATCGTGAATTTTCATTGTTGAATTCTAAAAACAAGTTTAAGTTTTAGGAAGGAGAAAAAATAAATCGATTTACCGTAAAATGCTTTGTTCTTTCACTAGCTTTTTCTTAAATGAAACCCACAGGTACCAAACACGAGACCTTGTGTCCTATTATTACCTAGCCGTTAGGGAGTAAAGAGGTTTTTCTCGCGAAACACTGATTTACAATTCATCCCGTGTTCAGTTTCGAAGGGAAGGAAGAAAGAAAGGCAGACAGACAGACAGACACACAGAAAGAAAGTAAGTAAGTAAGTAAGACAAAACGCATAAGCACAAAGAAATATCTTCATAGTGTAAAAGCCTTTCTCTACGACTTACCAACTTGCTGCTCTTTGCTTGTCTAAACAGGGAAAGAATGGCTCATTACGCCTAAAAAGGCTGCCTTTAACCATCTCACGTGTTTCTCCGCACCGTTGCTTAGGTCATTCAAGTTGATGTCATTAGACAATTTTGTCATTTGAAGTTGTTTTATAAATAACAATTCAAGTAAGAAACAAGCAAACAAACGAAAACAAAAGAAGGTGTGAACCGGCATTACATTACATTACATTACATTACATTGCAAGACTATCATTTTTAATTTCCAAATTCGAAAAAAAAATTTTCACAATAAAATGGAAACTGCACACTTTATGAAAATTTAAAATCATATGAGGTAATGATGTGAACTTCGACCGAACTCAGAGTTATTTAGTTTCTTTGCATTACTTTGCATGTCTTAAGTCTGCATAGAAATTAACATGAAAGCTCACTTAAATCCCACACTATTTTTGTAGCGATTATTTTGAAGACAAAAAAGATCAAGGAAAATAATGAAATGAAATACGACCAATCTTACCTGCCAAGCAGCTGTCTCCCGCCTGTCTAAACCCGTCTGTAACCAGGCAGGGTTTAGCGGGTCATCTGCTACAGAGATCGAACATGCACGACCCGAAAAAGGAGCTGTCAACCTATCTCAAAAGGTCTTTGGGTTGTTGTCCTCTAAGAATGCGTCCACTCGTGTGAAAGAGTATTCTTCTTAACCCTTTAAGCCCTAACAGTGACAAAGATACACTTTCTGGTCACATCATCACCACTTGTTCAAACATTTAAGTGATGAGAATAAAGGAAGTGATCATCACCAATGATAAGATATCTTGATATTTAGACAAATTCTCTTTACTAGTTCCATAAGAAATGTATGGAGATCGGTAAGAAGAATATGCATTGTTGAAAGGGATACACTTGAAAGAAGACGTTTTAGACACAACGCCATCATGATCGGAAATAGTAAAGCGCCAGTCAGTTTACAAGACCTATTTAAAGAAAAAGACAATTCAGTTTATAACCTTCGAAGCAAAAATAATCAGTTCGGTCTTGATAAGTCACGAACTGAATACGAAGTGGTTCTGACTTTGAGGCCGTGGAAAGCTATTGAGTGGTACTTTCCTGTGGTGATGTGTATTATGATCTACAAAGTTATTATGTTGTGCGTCTGTGGATGAAATCCTAAAGGGTGACCATTCAAATGAAAGCTATTGAGCGGTACTTTCCTGTTGTGCTGTTTATTGTGCTGTACAAGGTGGTTCTAACTTCTGACTCTGTGGGTGAAATCCTAAAGTGTGTCTATTCATATGAAAGCTACTGAGCAGTACTTTTCTGGGGAACTGTTTATTATGCTGTACAAGGTGATTCTAACTTTTGAGCCTTTGGAGATCCTGTGGAGACGCAGTGACAATAAACAGTTGCCTTTTAATCGTTCCGCAACAATGATTCATAGAAGGACCATTCTAAGGTTTTATCCACTATTGAAATAAACACCAAGAACGTTTCTACTAAATTCAACAAAAACAATGTTGAATTAGAGTTGCTTACCAATATTCAGCCTGTGTACAGGTGTTAGTGGGCAAAGGTCGAAGGAAATTGGTGAACTGAGCGAGGAGTTTCTCGCCGAATTTTGTTAAATCTACTCTGAGGAGCCTTGTAACAGAGTTGAATTTCTTTACAGCATGCGTAGGTAGAAGTGCTGTCACCACAGCATAATAACCTCTCTTGTAACTCAAAATGCAAGGGAAACTTTGCCTCTCGAAGGGTGAGGAAGTGATCATATTTAACAATTATTCACCGAGGTGGAGAATATGAATAGGAGTTTGATTGAGTAGCCAATCAAAGCGCGCGGAAAACACTATCCACTGGTTCGGTATGTGCTAATATCTTGCAGTAAAAGTTGGATCACCAACTTCTCAATCTATAATGGGTAGTGCTTAACTTATTCATTCCACATTGTTTGTTTATTGGGCATCCACTTGAATTGATTTGTTCCTCGCATCATAAAAGCGACAATTGTTCATAGAACTATTGTGTTCCTCAAATCATGATAGAACTACTACAATTTCTTCTTTTAGTTTTTAGTTTGTTTTGCAAATGTTGGCGTCAATGTGACGCGATTTCTGCAAGCACTGCGTCAACGTATTAGCTACCTCATCATTTTGCTCGCGCCGTGCTTTGTTAGCAATATCAATCACTGTTTTCCGGGTGTACTCATCGAACAAGTCGATGTCATCCTTCTTCACTGCTTTTAGGTTTACTATCTTGTCTCCATATTCATTCACGATTCACTCGACACCTTTTAGTTCATGGCGTTTGCCATCTCCCGTGAATTTATCATACTCGCCTCTGAATTCCAACTCCCAAACGCTCTTGCCTTTCTTCTTCAAAAACATTTCTGCACCTTCACCATCGATTCCACAGGGATCCAGGAACAGATCGTTCTTTATTACCAGATAATCCCTGGAACCTCTTCCTAGTTTAATTTGGGTGGATTTGCTCACTTGCTGCTGGGACACTTCAACACACAGACGTCGATTTTTGGGATGTCTGGCTGCTTACTCTGAACGTTTTGGGTGAAGCCAGTAACAAAGCGGTTCCCATTAAAAAAAAACCAAGTCCAGCTCGGATGTCCTCCAGCGCGCCATCATACAGCTTCGATTTCCCCAGGACATTTTGTGTGAAATGATACTGTCACAAGCAGCCTTTTACCGTCCTCACCTCCCATCGGATGACTTTCATCACCAGGTTCACCAGAACATCTCCTGGCTTAAGATGCCACCCCTCGATCATCCGTAGTGTCATTTCTGTTCCCCGTCTGCTTACTTAAGTCTTTACCGTGGATTTTAATTTGATTTCCATCATATAGAATATCATCGACGACACTTCAGGAACCAAAGTTGGTGATTTTCAACAGTGGGTTATGATTTTCGCACATCCTTTCTCCTTTCCGTCCGTTGTCTGTACTAACAATGATCTTAAAATGTGGTGTAAATTTTGTGCCTGCCCAGGATCTCCCAGAAGACAGACGAGAAACGTTATCGATGTCAATGACATAGGTTGCCTTTCCTTTGAACTTGATCACAGTGAAATCGTCACTGTTTTGTCCCTTTCTGTCCGTGAATAGATACACAATGTCTTCAAACGGAGAGCCGCCTAAAACAGACACTGGTCCCACATTACCAACAGTATCCTTTCTTCTACTTTTTCCGATGAAAAAAGCCAAATTGTAGTTAAATGGATTGTACTCAATTCCACGGATCTCGGAGTCTTTCTTATCAGGCATGCCAAGAAACGATAGCGTGTTAAATCCCGGCCCTAACTTTCCATGCAATTTGCTTCCGTATACGCTTACAAATCCATCAATGTTCAAAACGTCATTTCCATTCCCTGCGTCGATAGAAACCGTTGCAGTTCTGTCCAGGTTTTTCATGTTCCCGAGTGCCACTACGTCATCATATGACTTGTAATTCCCCTTCTTTGATGTATCAATATAAATACTTCGCAGCGTTTCGTCCAAGCCCTCTTTTTTCAGTTGTGAGCTTTGTACTTCATTGGTGTTTATAAGAATCATTGAACCACTGTAGGCTTTATTAGGCTGACGCGGTTCCTCTTTTTCAAGTGTACGTGCGTTACTTGTGAATCCGTAGAAACTATGGCCAACATCATCACCGGCATTCCGCCTGTTAATGTTCTTTCCGTCAACAAGTAGAGGACATTCGTCTGGATCATGCTTAGGAATCAAACGTATAGGTGTGGAAAGACTTGGATAACCGACAATAGGTTTTTCGCAAACCCCTGGACGCCTGACAATTTTCCTTGGATTCTCTGATTCAGAATTCCCAAATTCAAGCTTCTTATTGGGATCGATCCACCTTGGTAATAGTCCTTGATTGACAACATAGAAGTCGCCCCTGGTACTTTTATTGTTTGCCATGAATTTGTTTGCAGTATAAAGTTGTAGCTTTGAATTCCTGTCCAATTCCTGAATCATCTTCAGTTTAGCTGTACCTAAAGCCCATGAATTGACTCCGATGCCAATCGAATCAAACAATGGACCTGGAACTTGGGCCGCGGTTTTTACGTGGAACCATCGCTTTGCCCGGTTGATGTAGTTCAGCGTCTTGCTGGCACGTTGTAGCCTACCCACGTCACCTTTGAGTGCCTGCAGGACTCTGCCTTTCTCGTGATTCAGGAGGCGTTTCATCGCATCCTCTGATAGTTTCTTGTAGCTTTGATTAAACATGTCTTTTAGACGTTTGTTGTAGACCCCCCAAGCTTGCATGGTCGCCTTAAATGAACTGCGCCTTGTTATTGCCTCAATGATATGAGTTGTCACCGGGACCAGTGCTCCTCCTCCGATGTCCAGTACAGCTAAAGTAGTTACCGCCTGAGCCAAACTTTCTCTAACCGTTGCACTGTCCTCGCCTCGTAACATTTGAGAGACTGCATTGACGCTTTTCGAACTGGAGATCATTCCAAGACCAGAATTCAAGCCTCCAACAGCATTGCTTGCTCCGTTTAAGATGGATAGGCCGCTGATAGTTGTTGAAGGGGATATTTGCAAGAGTAGAAAAAATATCACAAGGATATTTTCCTTCATGGTGTAAACCTATAATAGAAATAAGAAAGAAACGAGGAAACGAGTCAAAAAGCCCCACTAGTTGCATGCAACGTTGATCTCATCTAGTTGTCAGGGTCCAAATTTTCTTTTCACTGTGTTTTTACAGATTTTACAAATTGTAGTCCAAATTTGGCTTTTCCTTATTAATGCGCATGCAGTGTATTCCTTTATTCTTAAACTGGATCCATCCATCCATCCCTCCATCCATCCATCCATCCATCCGTCCATCTGTCCATTCGATCCTTCCATCCATCCATCCATCCATCCATCCATCCATCCATCCATCCATCCATCCATCCATCCGTCCGTCCATCCATCCATCCATCCATCCATCCATCCAGAAACATGCGAAACAAAGTTAATTATGCTGTGAAGTGCGCTAAATCGCACTATTATCGCAAAAATTGCACGACAATCTTGGCGACCCCAAGAATACATGGAAAGTATTAAATGATTTAATGGGCAAAAAATCTGCAGTCACTGAAATTAGCGAACTTGTTACTTCGTCTTCGGAAAACGGCTTAAGCAATGCTAAAGATATCGCAGATCACTTTAATAAACATTTTACCCAGATTGGCCCAGATCTTGCAGCAAACCTTGCTGCATCTACGACAAACCCTGAAGACTGCTTGAAGCGTCACTCAACCACTTTTCAGCTGAGTGAAATCAAGTCTTCCAGAGTTTTGAAACTGTTATTAAAACTTGATGTCTCCAAAGCAACAGGTCTCGATCAAATTTCGAACAAGATTCTTAAACTAGCTGGCCCGGTTATTTGTAATCAACTAACGGTCTTGTTTAATCTATCCGTTAAAAGTGGAGTATTTCCGAATGATTGGAAACTAGCTAAAGTTTCCCCTATCCATAAAACCGATGAGCGAAACGATGCAAACGACTATAGACCAATATCATTCTTACCAACTATAGCTAGAATTTTTGAAAAACTTATTTACGAACAGCTATATGATTATTTATGTAAGAACGATATTTTAGACTCGCGACAATCAGATTTTAGATCGCTCCACTAGACTGTAACTGCACTACTCGACCTTACAAACCAATGGTGTTTCAATATAGACAGGGGCATGATTAGTGGAGTTGTATTTCTAGATCTCAAGAAGGCCTTTGATACGGTACATCATAGCCTTCTTTTGACAAAATTGGAGCATGTTGGAGTGCGTGGACATTCGTTAGAGTGGTTCAATTCATATCTAACAAATAGATATCAGTTCGTATACATCAACGGGATTCTCTCTGAACAAGACATGATCAAATGTGGAGTCCCACAGGGATCCATACTTGGACCACTTCTATTTTTGATATACATTAATGATCTCAGCAACATTACCGATTTTGCTACTACAAGAATGTATGCAGATGACACTAACATGACCTTCACTGCTTGCAGTGTCGAAGGACTACAGCATGAAATGAACGCAGACATCGAAAAACTCAAACAGTGCCTTTGCGCAAACAAACTCACTCTGAACATATTAAAAACTGAATACATGTTAATTGGTTCAAGACAAAGAATTGCGACAGTCACTGAAAGTCTTGATCTCTCTATAAACGGCATATCATTAAAAAAAGTTAATTGCAGTAAATGCCTAGGTGTAGAACTAGACGAATTTCTTTCATGGGATTCCCACATTACAAGTGTCTGTAAGAAGGTGTCATCGGGCATAGGTGTTATAAAAAAGATCAAGCCTTTTATTCCATCGCGCAGTTTAATTAACATTTACCAGTCAATCGTTGAACCATATTTCGACTACTGTAGTATTATTTGGAATGGCAGTAGTGAGGGCCTGGTCGAAAAACTCCAAAAGTTACAAAATCGCGCAGCACGAATTATCACAGGCTCACATTACATGGCACCTACAAAAGACATGTTAGAAAAATTCGGATGGTCAAACCTTAAGGAGAGAAGAAATAAACAGAAAGCTCTGATGATGTTTAAAATTATTAACCGCATGATACCAGTTTACTTAAAGGATATGTTCTCAAACAACATTGGCACGTCATGTTATAACCTTCGAACATCAAGAGAAGACATCGCTTTACCGAGAGCCAGAACCGACTATTACAGAAACAGTTTCGCCTTCACTGGGGCGAAAATTTGGAATTCGCTTCCAAATGATCTGAAATGTGAATGGTCGCTCGAATCTTTTAAAAACAAGCTCAAATCTCTCAACCTCTGCATCTAGTTTTAAATACATATATATTTCCTACTTTTTTTAAAAAAATTGTTATACATGAAACTTAAGGTTAGTTAGTTTAGCATTTTAAAACACTATTTGTAAATATTGCACGGCTTTTGTGTAAACCAAAGATACTATTGTAATTTTGACAAAACCACCGTGGATAAATAAAGTTTTCTATCTATCTACCCATCCATCCATCCATCCATCCTACTTTTCTTAAAATTAATACCCTAACAAAACAGTGTCACAAATAAAAGAAGTACATGATGACAGAAAACAATGTCTAAACAAACATCTTACCACTAAATTTGTCTGTCACTGGTTGTCCTCCGCTTGTCTAAAAACAATTTGAAGAAGCATTTAAGACCTTGCGCGTATTCGATTTTTCACAATTGCAACCCTAATTTTGCATTGTTCATTCAACAACAACAAAAAAAAAGCGAAATGAGTTCCCATTTTTTCTTCGCAGAGATTTTGACAAAACAAGACTAATCAGTTATTGTAGTATGAATTCGGTCATGGATTTTCATTGTTGAATTCTAAAACAATTTTAATTTTAATTTAAAGAAGGAGAAAAAAAATCGATTTATGGTAAAATGCCTTGTTCTTTCACTAGCTATTTCTGAAATGAAAGCCACAGGTACCAAACACGAGAACTTGTGTCCTATTATTACCTAGCCGTTAGGGAGTAAAGAGGTTTTTCTTGCGAAACACTGATTTACAATTCATCCCGTGTTCAGTTTCGAAAGGAAGGAAGAAAGAAATAAAGGGAGACAGACAGACACAGACAGTCAGACAGAAAGAATCAAAGTAAGTATATAAGTAAGCAAGTAAGTAATTAAGTAAGTAAGAAAGTGTAAACACTAATAAATATCTTCATAGTGTAAAAGCCTTTCTCTACTACTTACCAACTTGCTGCTCTTTGCTTGTCTGAACAGGGATAGAATGGTTCATAACGAATAAAAGGTCTACCTTTAACCATCTGACGCCTTTCTCCGCACCGTTGCTTAGGTCATTCAAGTTGATGTCATTAGACATTCTGTCATTTGAAGATGTTTTACAAATGCATTCTTTTTCAGGAAAATTGAAGTACGAAACAAGCAAACAAACGAAAACAAAAAAGCTGTGAACCGGCATTACATTACAAGACTACCATTTTTCATTTTCGAGTTTTAAAAAACTAATTTGTCACAATAAAATTTAAAAGCATATGACGTATTGACGGGAATAGTGACCGAATTCAGTTGTTAGGTTGCTTTGCATTTCTTTGCATGTTTTTAGTCTGCATAGAAATTAACATGAAAGCTTACTTAAATCCCTCAGTATTTTTGTCAGTGATTATTTTTAGAAAACAAAGACCAAGGAAATAATTAAATAAAATACAGTCTAATTAGGTTATTACCTGTCAAGCAGCTGTCTCCCGCCTGTCTAAACTCGTCTGTAACCAGGCGTGGTTTAGAGGGTTATCTGCTACAGAGAACGAATGCGCACGGCCCGAAAAAGGAGTTGTCAACCTAGCTCAAAAGGTCTCCGGGTTGTTGTTAGACTGCGAGCAGTCTCTCTTTTGCTCTAAAATCCGTGCCGACGAACGGCAAAGCCATGAGCGCGATATTCGAGCCGCGAGTAGGGCGGCGGGAGAGCGAGCGAAGAGCTCGCTCTCCCGCCCACGCTACTCGCGGCTAGAGGCTTCGCCGCTCGCCGCTCGCCGCTCGTCCAGCAGGGATTTTAGAGCAAAAGAGAGACTGCTCGCAGTCTAGGTTGTTGTGATCCAAGATTGCGTCCACTCGTGTCAAAGAGTATTCTTCTTAACCCTTAAAGCCCTAACAGTGACAAAGATAAACTTTCTTGTCACATCATCAGCACTGATGTGTTTATAACCTTTGAAGCAATAACAATCAGCTCGGTCATAAACTGAAAACGAAGTGGTTCTGACTATGAGGCTGTGGAAAGCTATTAAGCAGTATTTTCCTGTGGTGATGTGTATTATGATCTACAAAGTGATTATGATTTGTGCGTCTGTGGATGAAATCCTGAAGTGTGACCATTCAAATGAAAGCTACGGAGAAGTACTTTCGCTTGTTGCAGTTTATTACACAGTACAACGTAGTTCTACTTTGTGAGACTGTGAGTGAAACCCTCAACTGTGACCATTCAAATGAAAGCTACTCGGAGCACTACTTTACTGTGGTACTGTTAATTATGCTGTATAAGATGGTTCTAACTTTTTGAGTCTGTGGGTGAAATCCTACAGTGTGACCACTGGAATGAAAGCTAGTGAGGAGTGCTTTCCTGGGGTACTGTTTACTTCTCATTAGTTTACAAAATTAAATTTTGTAATTTTTCATGTTTTGATTTGTAGAGGGAAAGTGTTCAGCTACCTCCGGTCAGTTTTCTACAAAGCAGACTTGGCCATCCTCGTTTATGATCATATAATCATCAGGAATCCTCTAGTGCCCATCCTGATGGAAATTTTGTTTGAAAGCTGCAGGGCCTTGGTGGATGGCTTGAGAAGGTTAATTTTATACCTGGAACAGAAGTTCATAAAAATCTTAGTTCTTGAATTTCTAGTTTTCGTTGTCTGCACGCAGGTTATCAGCGAATAGCGATGCGTTTTGCGTAATGAGAAGATTGGATGCCATTGAGTCCTCTGCAAAACAATAACGTGAAGTGACTAAAATTCAAGGTTTTTCCGTCTAGACCTCAGGAAAACCTTCACTGGTATTTTAAAGAATTATTGTAGTTTCACCTCATCTTCTTCACGGACTAGTTGTCGTCAGGAAACGTGTCGATAGAACTTACAGCATTAATAACACACGGTTAGGTTTTCTCGAGGATATTGAAAAAACTTACTCACGTAAATGAGAGGGTTGTCAAGTGGTATAAAAATGGGACCCGAGGGGAGCGTTATCCTTCGGACTGTGATTCTGACAAAGCTTCCACGTTTTCTTTTAAAGTACCTTACAGAGACTTCAATTCTAATACAACAAAAGAACGGTAACTAGTATGTTTAGCTTGGATCCTATCCCCAGCGGATTCCGTTCGTGTGTGGCATACCAATTCTGTATAGCCCGCTGTAATGCTTGTTACTTCCGGAGAAATCATCCGACATTTTTTCCACCCGCATACGTGAGCACCCGACTACAGATGGGGCCTGCAAGATTCCGAAAAGTGTCGCACTTCATGTTCTAATTGTTTCAGTATTTCAGTAGATCAAGTCAGCACTAGTTTTCAAGTACTATATCAAACACGAGAAAGAGTGTTTCATCAGGATATCCAAACACCGAGAAGTGGGTTGAAAAAACGAGGCGCAGCCGATTTTTTTAAACCGACTTCGAGGTGTTTGGATACCTGATGGAACACTCTTTTGAGCGTATGATGTGGCTTCTCAAACCATTCATAATTCTTGGAGAAATTCAAAGAAAAAGTTCGCAAAATTTTATTTCTCTAGCTCTTGTTTCAGTTCTCTGCTCCAGCTGCCAGGGCCTTATTCCGGGGGAGAGAGAGAGGGGGGGGGGCGCTCACTACAGTTTCGTAGGGAGAAAGCCCGCCCCGAGGTTCAACCCTTTATCCCCCTAATATACTGCTCTTAATCGAAGAGGTACCCCTTTTGTACACTTGGAATAAAAATTATAAGTTGTTGAAGTATGAAAAAATTATAAGTTGTTGAAGTATGATCGTCGGGTGATTTTAGGCCTGAGAAGGACTGTTTGAGATGGTCAGGTTGAAACTGACTCCTACTGAAGAAGGGCTAAGCCCGAAACGTCTAGGATTTTTTAACTTTTTGGGCACTTTTTATTTCTTTCACTGAAATAACTCTTGACGATTCTGTTAACTTCCACGCAGCAAACAAATTTTTTATTGTCACGGTGTACGAATACAGTTGGAAGGTTTTCTAAATAAAGCTCATCTAGTCTTCAAACTGTTCAAACGTTCTCTGTTAAAATCAAAATTGGTCACTAGCTTTAGAAGTAAACAATGACCGAATAACTTTACCTTGTACAAAGTGAGTTTGGGCGCATATCGTAGACAGGAAGTCACGAGAGAGTACGCATTAAAGAAATTCTAACGATTGACTGTCATCATACCTAAATTGCAGAATTTTAAACCGTACGATAACAGCTGTTGAAGTTTGTCATCTGTTAAAAGCTTTAATCAGCAAAAGAAAACAGCTTGACAACTGAGGAGGCATATTGGCTAAATGATTGTTTTAATTCCTGGAGAATGACGAATCACAAGCCAGAGTTATTACACCTTCACCACAAATAGAGTACCGTTTGCTCTTAAGAAGCCAGACGAAGTTGTAAGAGAAGCGACAGAGGTGTTAGAGGTCTACAAACATGAACCCAACGATGAACGGATCAAGCTGCTTCAGCCCACTGAATTCTACAGCAGAAAAAATTGGAAAAACCTCTGCTTACTGCCTGATCTTTGTTGTTTCGCTGGTCGGGAATTCCTTTATAGGAATAGTTGTTTATAAGACGCAAACATTACAAAAACCTATCAATTACTTTATTGTCAACATGGCCATGTCCGACCTAATATATGCAATATTTTTCATTGCGTGGAATGTAACAGAGTTGCTCACGGACTTCCGTTCTTAGCAACTGCCTCCGTTCTTCTTTCCGTTCAGAGCCTGGTCCTGATAGCAGTGGATCGATTTGGAGCCGTGGTATTTCCTCTTCGTTCACCCCTCATCAGTTCAAAGATGTGTTCCTTCTTCATTCTCGGCACATGGATCGTCGGGATGGCTTACTTCTCTCCGTACTTATTCGTCTTCAAACTTGTTGAACACCCAGGGAAGCGGGCGTGCGAGCTTCAATGGAATGAAGCCTTTGGAGAGTCCTCGTCCCTCGCTGGTTACTATGTAGCGTTATATGTTGTATTTCCTTATATCCCCATCACCTTGTTGGTCATACTATACTCCATCATAGTTATTAAGCTCAAGGCACAGAAGATTCCAGGTGAGCAATCGGACAACGCTGAGCAGCAACGCGCGAAAAGAAACAGAAACGTGGTAAAGATGGCCATTGCTATCGTGTTGGGCGGCTTGTTCTTTGCTGGCTACCGAGGAGTATTGTTAGATTAGTTTTAGACTTTGCGCGGGAATTGCCTTGTGGTATCTATCTCTACAATAACATTGCTTACTTCATGTCTTTCTCAAGTTGTGCCATCAACCCTTGCATTTGTTTCACATTCTGTGGAAATTATCGCCAGGGACTTAAGAGACTCTTTAAGTGTTCTAACGTAGTGCAGGAGTAAATTGAGACTCGCATAATAAAAAGACACCGCTAAGACACAGCGAAGAGATCGAGAAACAGTCCCATCCAAAAAATAATCATCATGAAAATTTAACAATATTTCCTATCTTTTCTCTTACATGAATAAACGGATTTTGTAAAACACTGCAGCTAAAACTTCATATTCAGAATAAAAAGATTAGGAAACGGATGATCTTCAAAGAATCACACTTCTGTCCAAACTAGAAATTTGTAGATAAATGAAGAGTATAACCTCAAAAAATGTAAAGATTTGTTTCTACACAATAACATTGAGAATTTTAACCGCTCTTTCTTTATAAACCTGCTTATACAGGATGTCGAAAGGCTTCATGGGCACCCAATGAGAAAATTCTAGCAAAATACTTTTAAAATATCATTTTCTGCTTTCTTAGATAGTGTCAGAGCTTTCTAAGGACGCATTTTTGTAAGCTAACACATATTGATCTGTTCGACGTTTTCAGCTGAAAATCTAAGCCGCAGAAAATTTTAGGAACCGGAATCCTATCCCCCGATTTTCCGAGCTGCTGATGGCTCTCCGAAAATGCTAACTGGCCTTATTTTGCCCTCTGAACGACATATTTGTCCCTCCGAAAGCAATGGGAACTTATAAGTCCTGTTGTTTCGAAAGTCCGAGGTGATGGTTGGCCAAAGAAATCTCTAGCTCTCACTGCAATTAAATCCGAATATCTCAGGCGATTTTAGGCCTTCCGAACAGATATTTCCCGAAACGAACCGTTGGGTGCCCCTGCGGCTTCTATAGTCGCTCTTGAATTTTGGCTGTACAGTGGTTTTCTTCTTATTTTGAAAACTCTACCTGTTATTGTCTTTACTTAGAAGTCTAGCTACGGTTCGTCGTGAAATGAGATCAATAAAATATAATAGCGGAACTCTTTTCCGATAAGTTTTTATTTTACTGCTTAACTCTTTTGCCTCTCCTGAGAGTTTCACGAAGGATAAAAAAGTTGAAGCTTCCATAATCATTTTTCAACGCCGTGGTCTGCTGTTTCATTGCCGTTTTTCCTTCCATATTTGAATCGCCGCTTTTCATAGGAAGAGGTAACAGTTAAGTGTAATTTTTAAAACAAATCCCGCTGAGTCATGTGCCATGTATTGATTACCATTTTTCTTCTTCTTTGATCGTTCGAACACGTAACGAATAGATCTCGGATTTTTCTTAATCCCACTAGCTTTCAAAACATTTCTGTTTCTCAGTTTTATTCTTATGAAGTGAAAGAACATCAATTGTTTAAATTGCTCTCAGGGGTATCCAGGAGAAAATCTATGAAAAAACTTAGGGAAATAAATGCCCACGTTTTTATTTCCCCATACGGTGTGCAAACTAACACAACACAGTCTTGTTTTCTTGCGCTGAGGCATTTATGCGCTTTTTTATTTAATCGAATCAGCTGCGATGCGCTTTTTCCGTCACTTACGAAGAAAACTTCGCTAAAGGTCGAGATGACATTTGACTTAAGAGAAAGGCGCTAACTTTTTCAACTAGTTAATTAGTAACTGATGTTGCTCCTAAATAATCCACTGTTTGGTGTGCTTGTTTTCTCGTAGTTTTTACAGCTTTCTCTTAATGTATGTTCTTATCCTTTCCCAGTCGTTATCGGTTCTGGACTAGCGGTTTTAAACAAAACCTTATCCGATTAAATTTGTTAATAAACTGCTCCATAATGCAGGGTACAATTCTACCTGTTACCATCCCCCCCCGGGCACACCCCCGGGAATTTGCAATTTTTTTTCTTACTTGGTGGTCTATTCCCCACCCCCGGGCACGCAGAAAGAGACAATTCCCTACCCCCGGGAATCCTCATCGACCAAAACTGATTTCCGTACAATAGCACAACCAGACGTTTTGACAAGAGCTGAAACGCTTTTCTAGAGTTTACTGAACGAAGGATTTTACATAGTATTAAAAACCATGGACACTACATTGAAAAAAAACTGAAGAAAAAAGTCTTACCGCACTGGCATTCTGCTGGCGAGTAAAGAAATGTTCTTCACCGCGTGTTTTATTAGCACATGCACAAAAGAGGTCCGCTGAGCAAATTGATGACAGCATTTTAAAGGAGTTTTTCTTAGCTTGTTTCACAAGAACACTGGACTGAGATCTCTGTTTACTATAAAGCCGTGCATCTGTTTCATACAAATACGCTGAAGAAATATTTCTATGTTTGTGATGAACGCCATCCATTCGAGTACGCATCAAAAGCACCTTCGTTTAACAATTTATAAGAAACGTGCCTTTGAATACAGATTTTAATTTTGAGAGATTATTCTTCTCCAACCAGTCTGCTACAAATTCTAGAGATTTTCCCTGGAAACAGGCAGTCTTCTCTACGCGGTCCAGCGCCATTGTGTCAACTGAGAAGTGATAAGCTAGTGACGTGCTTCACAAGAAAAACGAGAAGTTATTTTCGATTTGCCCCGCCCCCCTACCCCCGGCACAAAACTATTTCAAACAATTCCCCACCCCCGGGTCCGAAGGGCTGGACTTGTCCCCGGGGTTGCCCAGGGGGGATGGTAACAGGTAAAATTGAACCATGCATAACTAGGACATCTGACTAAACAAAACATGACAAAGTAATCAATAATGTCGCTCTCGTTTCCTTATTTCCGTGGATTGTTATTGTATGTTTGTATAACTTGAAGAAAAATAATTGGAATTCGTCGTTTTGACAGCACCGTTAGCTTATCCTGTAGCTTCAGACAAATTAAGAACGAGAACTTGTGAACAGGTGCAATCATTATTTCGAATCAGTCTTGTTTTTCCAGAAAAACGAGAAACTACTCCCCTAGCAGTGTGGCTGTCACATGGTATGCTTTATTTTCAAGCTGAAGCCTCTTTAAAACAGCCTGTATCACTTTTTTTCTTTCGAATGAGCTCATTATGCATTTACGCGGCATTCCTTTATTAGAATCTGCTTAAACTCAAGGGCGTAGGCGCATTATCTCTGCTTTCCTGTCTTGAATTAAAAGACAAGAAACTTTTTTTTAATCTCAATTTTTCTAATTTTTGGTTCTTATTGTTCTTATTTGTTTTGTTGCTTTTTGTTTTTTACTTCTTTCACACATATATATAGATTACTTCGTAGAAAGTGCGACGTACGGATTGTCATTCACGAGTTGCAAAACTTTGGAAAACGAACGAGTGAGTTTTCCAAAGTTTTGCAACGAGTGAATAAAAATCCGTACAAAGCACTTTCTATGCTGTAATTTATTTATTATATATATAACGAGAATTAAACATATCCTTCAAACCTCAATGTTGTTGGCTCGTATTCTCCTCCGTCCTTTTTTTTAACTTCCACGATAAATGCACACAGTACTTCATCGAGCTCCTTCGCTTCCAAGTTTTCAATCTCTTTCTCGACTTCTTTCGCTCTTAAAAATTCTTTGAGCAAGGAGACGTCCCTGTTTGTTTTACTCAACGTATTTTTGTTTGATAGCTCCTCAAAAAACTCATCTAACGGTAATTCCAGAGGAAAACGTGAAGCCGAAGCCATGTTTTCGAAACACAAACTTCGAGCTGGCACTGTTTTTGAAACCGCGCGCCTCGGAAGCCATTTGAGTGCTTTGCTCTGATTGGCTAGGTGATTCCACTCTAGATGCTGATTGGTTATATTTTTCACGTGAAGAAAGCTGTACGTGAAGCTGATTGGACGTATCGCTTTCTTCACATGTGAAATATAGCAAATATAGAATTCTATTTCCAACGTTTACGGTATAAAATTCTTGTTATATATAATAAAAAGATCTATTTGGATTCCTGCCTTCCGCAGTTCACCTGTTCTAGCTTTACACATCCCCTGTTAACTCCTTTTAAGGATTTCAAACAGAAATTAACTCTTATTTGTCTGTACTCATTTAGTGGCCAATGTTTGCGCTGTCGCCTTTCACAAGAACATGTAACAGGTGAATATTTGCTTGGAAACAAACCGGCCGCGTTGTTTTTATTCCCATTCTACTCGATGGCTCCACAGAATATCTGAATGGGCTTATACTATACATTTGCGTTGCCTTTTTTAATAAGTAATTTTAAAAACTGCTTTTATCGTATTTCAGTACAAAGCTTGCCGATGACAGGGGAATGAATGCCTGGTTGCTGTGGTATGAAAAGGGCATTCATGGGGGGCCGTCTCTTTATTCCGTCGTCTCTACAGTCCTTTTCTACCTTGTTTTGTCTTTGTAACCACCCTTTGCAGAAAAAAAAAACATCATTTCAGTTTCTCTCGACTAGCACCTGGTCTTGCTTCCACTAATTTCCACATCCGCTGTCAATCGTTAAAGATAGCGGTCATTCTAAACATGACATTACATTTTTGTAATACCTTCTTTATGAAAATAAAGAACGAAAAAGGAAAAACGTATCTTTTAATTTACGGTCGCATGCAACCTATAACTGTCGGCGTTTGGCCGACACAGGACGATAACTTGACGCGATAACTGCAACAGTTAAAATTTTCCCCCAGCGTATTGAACTCCCACTGTGTCCTCGCCAATCAAGCTAGTTCAGGCTTTTCATTACAGACATCAAATTTTCAATTTACATGTGTGAAATGTTAGTTATTTGGTGAACGTTCCCTGTCCGAAGCTGAGCAGTAATTCCGTTACGCTATGGAATACACGCAATCTGCTCAGGCTTTTGCAACAACGCGATGGGTGTAATAACATGTATTGTGGTGTCACCCGCATATACCGGTATGTGAATTTCGCCCTCGCCACCCTCTGCTATGTCTGGCAAATTATTACAAAACAGCGCGAGAAGGAGTGGGCCAAGTACAGATCCTTGAGGCACGCCACAAACGGCTGCTGAAAACTGAACCACATTCCTTTCCCTTTGTGTTTGCGGTAAATTGAAAAAACCAATCACGTCTCGGCAAGTTGACAACGACGTTAATTTTCGGGCGAAAAAAGCGGCCGGGGGTTTTCCGGTAATGTGCCAGACATCTTAGCTATTAATAAATGATTCCGTTTCGGATGGCTGAAACACCGAAGAAATTTGTGGAAAGCGGTTCAAAGTGTTTTACGTGTTCTTCACTTTGTACGGTGAATGAAAAAATCTTCATTTTCGGGAAAAATGCTGCAAATTTTGCAGAAATTATCCAGTCCGCTGCAAATATCAATATTAACTGCTCTGATAACTCTGATTTGTTTATTTGCAAGCGCGTTTGCTATATTATAAGCAGGGCTGCTGATAATTTACAAGAAGTCAAACAGGAAATCAAGGAGGCCTTCAAAGCCAGAGAGAAACCGAGAGCTAAACGGCTGCTGCGATCTGAAGATGGAAAGCCCGACGAAGCACTGCTTCTCGTCAGTCCTGGAAACCCTTGAGCGAAAGCTTTGAAATCGCTGCGGTTCGGAACAAAAGCTAGCACCTCTACCACTTGTACCTCTTCTGATTCTAACAGTCAGCCCTTGTCTGATATTGCGAGGCCTCTTGTGTACTTTCCTGGTCTGTTATCGCCAATTGGAAATCACCCGTATCGTCTCGTGATGAATGCCTTCCCAAATCAACATCTTGACTTGCGTTTGTCACGTACACGTGGTCACCGATAAAACACACGCTGTGATTGGACGAGTCTCCTTACAGAGCAGTTGGCGCGCGATGGTTCTGAATTCTAGAACCAGAGCTGTGATTGGCTAAAGGTCGGGAAAGGAATGTGGTTCAGTTTTCAGCAGCCGTTTGTGGGGGGGAGCGTTGCGTGACGCCACTAAAAACGGCTGCGTAGGAGACTAGTAATGTGGACGACGTGTAACCATTCACAGCAGTAACTTGGGTGCATGTGTCACCACTAATTGCAGTAACAACGCTAAATGTAATACCAACCGTAAATGTAATAAATATTAACGCTAAATGTAATAACTTTACCAACCGTAAATGTAATACATTTTAACGCTAAATGTAATAAACTGACCAACCGTAAACGTAATGCATTTTAATGTTAAATGTAATAAACTGACCAACCGGCTTTTAAGCTCATCTTCACCGCAGATGAAAAAGCAAAATTCAAGTGGAAGCCTGCACCATTTCTTGAATGAAAATACACGGAACCTCGATAAACGAAGAGAAAAAACTAAAAAACGAAGTGAATAAAGTAAATATCGGAGTCAAAAGGCATTGTGGCGATCGCAATTTAAAAACTGAAATCAACAACAAACTCACGAACCGCCATTCTAAGTTACACAAAGTTAAAACGAGTACTCGCCTTTTGAAGGTATTACAAGGCCTTTAATTCCCCTCCTTGTTGGACTTTCCACTTGCAACACACGTAAGAATTGTGAGATGACAAAAAGTTCGCAACTTTGAGCCACAAATAAAAAAAATTCCCGAGTTCAACCGACGCATGTGTTTTTCAATTGTCATTCAATGGTTTTCGCGCGGTTACCGTGACCGTGGTCAGAGATAGGAAAATTCTGCCCGCTCCCGGAGCCAATCAGAATGCAAGATTGGGAGGATACCGCCCGCTCGCGCACTGAGAAAAAAATAATACACGGTTACTACATTTAGCGTTAAGGTTGTATTACATTTACAGCTGGTCAGTTTATTACATTTAGCGTTAATTTGTATTATATTTACTGTTGGTATTACATTTAGCGTTGTTATTACATTTAGCGGTGAAACAGGGTGCGGTTCGTTCCTAAAGTGTCACCATTCAAATGAAAGCTACTGAAAAACGTCTAGCGGAAAAAAATAAGGCGATCGCATCTGTAAACTTAAAGCAGAGCCCGCGCGCGTTGTGCGCCAGCGGAGCACCATTGCTAAACAAATTTGGTAACGTATCAAGCCAAGATATTTTGGTAGTGACGTAGTAGTCACGTGACCGTCCATCCGTACACCCCTCCATTCGTCCGTCCGCACCACAGGGTCACCAATGTGAAGTGGCACACACTTGAGATAACCCTATACAATGCAATACAATACAATACAAGTTTATTCAAGATGTAGAGAAAATAGCAAATAAATAAATAAATAAATAAAATACAGCTTGAAAAGGAAACACGAGGTTAACCCTATAGCGTTCCCTTAAATAAAAAGTAAAAAAGTGAATGTATGTACACTGATTAACTATTTACAATAGAAATAATTTAAACCACGATTAAAAACTTTAGGAGGTAAGCGCTATTTACATTTTAAGAAAAGATTTCAATCTTGCTTTAAAAAGTTAAGAAGTTCCCGCCTCTACCACCTGCAGCGGTAGGTTATTCCATTCTTGAATAACACGTACAAAAAACGAGTATTTGTAAGAATTACATTTCACGCTTTTTACATACAGTTTGTGCTGTATCCGCGTTTTTGTCGCGAAATCGCATGCATGGTGACCCGCGTTTTAACAAAGACAACAAAAGTAAAAAACAATTTTATTAATGGAAAGAAAAAATTCAACAGAGATAAGTTCAAAAGAATACTCAGTTGTCTTTTTGGTGGAAGGCGAATTTGCCTTCGAGGACTTCATCTTTGGTGTCGGTACTGCTGCGATAACCTAGAAATGGGGAACAAATCAGTAAGATCCAGAATTCGACCCAACGTTAACCATTCATGGTGATCTTTGGCCAAGGTCAGGAAAATTTCCCAAACATCTCACACAGCTAAAATTATTGCTACCTCTAGGACTCACAGACAACTAGGAAATGACACCAGACGGCAACAAAAATCCTTCGTATGAGATGACCTTTAAAACTTATCAGTTAGGTCCAAGAGAAGATGAAGGAAGAGAGCGAATCCCCCATGCATGGGCCTCCTCCGATGAAAATTATTTGAAATCTATTTTTGGTTTTGTGTCATACAGCGTGGTTATTTTAAGGACGACACTTCATTGGTCAGTTAGAATGACTTCATGTAAATTTAGATTGTTGACATGGAAACAACAGGTTAAAATAACCTTCGCTGGATGGGTGCGAACTAATAATAAATTTTTTAAATAATTATCATGGTGCACGGGGATTTACTCTCTCACTTCATCCTCTCTTGTTGGGTCATAGCGCGATTATAAATTAATCGTCACGAACTGGGATTATAAAAAATTAAATAATGGCACTACAAAGTAAATATTCAATTTTCAACTTCCTAACAGTATAACCTCACAAAAAATGTCAATTTGCTTGTACGTAATACCGTGTAATAACATTGAGAAAGTTTGCTGGGTGGCTTTTTTTGAACCTTCTTTATTTGTAACCCTGCTTATACATGATGTTGAACGGGTTTCCAGCCGATCTTTGAATTTCGGCTATACAATGGTTTTCTTGGCATTTTTAGTACCCTAACTTTATTGTCTTACTACTTAGAAGCCATTCTTAAGTTCGCCGTGAAATAAAATCGATAAAAGTATAATAACGTAATTCATTTGTGTCAAGCCTGTATTTCTTGCTAAATCTTTGTGCCTCTTCTGAGAGTTTCAAGTAAGATAAAAAAAGTTAACGCTTCCTTACTTTTCTCTTCAACGCCGTTCTCCGTCTGTCTCATTACTCTTTTGCTCTTTTTTCTTCCATGTTTGCATTATCGTCTTATATAGGAAGAGGTAATAAACAAATTTTACAGAACATAGTTTGAAAACAAAATGGCAAAAATTTCAAATTTTCGTGAAGGCTTCAGCGCCCGAATACTATTTGGGCTACTGAGGCCTTTAGGAAAAGCGTAGATGACCTTTTATTGTACGCAACATTAGTGAGATTTATAGCGGAGCTCCAACGCGTGAAGCGCGCCAGCGGAGCACCATGGGTAAGAATATCTTGTAACCTATCGATGCGAGAAATTTTGGTTCTGACGTCAGCGTACGCCCACCCGCCCGTCCGTACGTACAGGCTCTGGGGGAGGGGGCGGGGAGTCCCAAGGCAACGGGGAGGAGGAGAATGTCATTTTTTCCTGGCGTCAAAATCGTGCAGTGCTTTTGGGCAACCAGCGTTTTTCTTGGCGGAAAAACGCATGACCTTAACTGAAAGCTTAAGCTGATGTGGCAAAACGATTGTTCGACAGTACTGAAATTTTCAACTTGAGAAAAAATATCTAATATCTATAAATGGAAAGAAAACGTTCAAAAGAATATTCAGTTGTCTTTTTGGTGGAAGAAGAAAAGTCCAAGTTACGAAGTTTGCCTTCGAGGACTTCATCTTTGTTTTCTTCACCGCAGAGAGCTTGTCCTGTTCTGAAACACGACCGAGGAAGTGAAGTTTTTAAAGGGTTTAAGGTACATGATTTTGAGCATTAGGGTCAAAGAAATTACGTTTTGACATCCGAATTCGATACGAGTGGATCGATTTGGGGCATTGGTATTTCCCCTTCGTTCTCCCCTCATCAGTTCAAAGATGTGCCCCTTCTTCATTCTCGCCACATGGATCGTCGCAATGACTTACTTCTCTCCGTATTTATTCCTCTTCAAACTTGTCGAACACCCAGGGAAGCGGGCGTGCGAGCTTCCTTGGAATGAAGCCTTTGGACAGTCCTCGTACCTCGCTGGTTACTACGTAGCCTTATATGTTATATTTCTGTATGTCCCCATCGCTCGTTAGTGATACTATACTCCATCATCGTTATTAAGTTCAAGACACAGATCTTTCCTAACCTGCGATCAGGCCGAATTTTAGCATCGCTCTCATATTCTCTTACGTGGGTCGCTCGCTAAAATAGGGCCTGATACAATCTCTCACAGAAGTTCATGTCGGCGGCCAAATTTTGGCCGCGGCAATCTCGCAATCTGATTGGCCCTTTAACAATAGAGCTGTCAACGGAAGTAAATTGTCTACGAGACTTGCTCACAATTTTCAATCCGACCGCCATGGCCAAGGAACAAGTCTGCAGAGGTAAACGCACCGCTCAAAGATATTCTCGTCGTTCTAGGAGAATTGTGATCATTTCTTTCTCTCCTGAGAATGGCGTCCGGTTTGATGCAAGCTGTCTCTCACTCGGAGCAGAGAAGTACAGCAACAGTGAAGTATGTATCCCGTTTTATCGCATCGTGTCTCCAAATTTTCATTTGAAGGCTTTCAGCTAGTATTGACAATATAAGCAGAGCAGTGGTTGTATCCGCGTTTTACGAAACAAAACGAACAGCAAGTATCTTTCGCCAAGAATGATCAACAAGTCAACCGATAATTCCGTAAACTTAACGATAAGCTGATGTTTAGTGAGAGCCGCACTCAGCGAGATGCTATATTTATTTTTACCTAGGTAATAAAGACTTTCAGTTTATTCATTCAGTGTTAATAATGTCGTTTTAATGATCTCTGACATTGATATCAAAGGATCTGACTAGGTTTATAATAAATGTTCTTCGTTTTAAAATTCGCTGCTGTTTAGAGATGAAATTCGCTGTTAATCTCAAATATTTATCACTTCTGGAACTAAATGAAATTACAAAACACTCGTTTGTTTATAAACGGTTTTATTGATATCTTTTTTCTAAAGAGTGAAACTGAAGTTATTTCTCTTAATTTCCCAGGGTATTTTACGCAGAAAATCGGTGACAAATGCGTAGAGAATATTTCCGGATACCACCTGAAATGAGAAAGGATTCAAACATGCAGCATATTTTGGTACATGACAACCTCGTCGTGTTCTGAATTTTCATTCAGTTTCAGCTCAGACAGAGCAACTATGTACAATACCGGAGCGTGTACCTTCAAGTTGTAAATTTGAACGCTAGTGCCAAGATTTATGGAAGCCTGTGATTTTATTTTTGCCGGCATTTTAGGACTTTTTGCGAATGCATTACATACACATATGGGAAATTTGCATACCGAGGAGCGTGCAAGCAAAACAAATTTTGATTGGCCGTTTTGTTGAATGTCAATCAATCAAAAAAGTGGGCGGCAGACGTTCCGTAGAAGAATTGTATCAGGCCCTATTTTTCGTTTCGCCCTTCCCGCCAGAATGTTTCACCGAGCGAAACGAAAATAGAGCCTGATCGCAGGTTAGATCTTTCCAGGTGAGCAATCGGACAACGGTGAGCAGCAACTCGCGAAAAGAAACAGAAATGTGGGAAAGATGGCTATTGCTATCGTGGTTGGGCGGCTTGTTCCTTGCTGGCTACCGAGGAGTATTGTTAGATTATTTTATTACTTCAGGTCTTTCTCAAGTTGTGCCATCAACCCTTGCATTTGTGCACATTCTGTCGAAATTATCGCCAGGGCCTTCAGAGACTCTTTAAGTGTTCTAACGTAGTACAGGAGTAAACTGGGATTCGCATCATAAAAAGACTCAGCGAAGAGTTCGAGATACAGTTCCAAAAATCCGTGTTTATCGTAACACAGTAACTTGCGTAACTCGCGGAATATCGAATCGAGTCGAAGTACATCCCTTGAATTCTCAGCATTTGGCAACGGTCCGGACGTCGAACATAGCAGAGCTAGTGCCTTCCGGTATTTTCTGTCTACAACCATTGTTTTTGCAGCGGTCCGAACACGTTTCCCTAAGAAAAACACCCATGTATATGTCAATCGAGCTATGATCATTTTTTTTAATTTTGCTCTTTTTTGGTAATTACTTAAGAAAAAGAATATGTTCCAGCAATTAAAAAAGTGGAGCTCCGCTTTTAGGCTTGGCTAAATCTATGAATTAAATAATGTTCTTTTTACATTTCCAAATAAATCGTCCTGTTGATACTTTTCATGTTTATCTCAGCCAAGATCATCATCACAATCCTCGTCAACTACCCACTAATGGAATACAAAAACAAAGAGATATGTTAAATCATCACATGAAATTTTTGCAACCTCTTCGCGATTTTGAAGGAGGTGACATTTGACGACGATCAATGAATCTTCGCGAGACTGGAGATTTCCGTATCAAGAAATGGTCTATTGTATCGGATCAATTCCTCAGAACAACGGGCTTTTGTTCTAGGTGACGCTGCCGAAACCACACCGAAAAGTTCGCGAATAATCGTAAAAATTTGGGCGTGACAAACTTGTCTTATTAGGGGGGTGGAGAGTGTATATTGCTTTGACGTGATGCTATTTTCACTGGGGTATGGAGGGGGACGTTGCGCTTAGTAGTTTTTGATTTCATGTCAAAGTACAACTGAAATGCAAAACCTTCAACTGAAGAAAACTACAAGCCGATAAAGCATCTGACACCGGTTACATCGGCGGATGTTTTTTCGCTTCACGTGGCGTCTTTCCTTCAAAGAGAGTTTTCAAAATGCATTCAAATCCTACGCTTCAATCCCATGACAAAAACAATGGATGAGAAAAGTCACACATCCAATTCAATCATGATGAAGTAAAGCGTGCACCATCAATACGTTTCTTTATAACAAACAGCAAATAAGGCAGTTTCCATTTTTCGCGACATCAATCTAAAATTTAAAAAAATCACGAATCATGCTTAGATTTCTGACAATAAAGGATCTAAATTATTATATCTGCAGCGTGATGAGTTTCCCTGCTGATGTTTGTAACGCCGGGCCCGGCTTATTGTCTTTAATTCTGTTGCAGGATTTTGTTATTCATATCATGGAGTGTGATCTATAGACCCTTTTCGTCAAGAAATTTATCTAATTAGGATTTCATGAAGACATAATTTTATGCACATAACTGAAAGGGTTGGCAAGGGGTATTTAAGTAGAACAAGATCAGGGCTGTTCTTCGGGTTGTGTCTCTGACAAACTTACACCGTTTTCCTACCCCGCTGGCCCTTTCAAGACACTTTGGTTTAAATGGCCTCGTAGGTGACGTCTCAAATGTGTCATTTAGTGCTCCGCTTTCAAGTCATATTGGAAAATGTGACGCTTTCTGTAATAATAAGTTATGCGCCTTTTCAGGCTTTTTGAAAACACCATTAAAACTCTCTAATGATATTTTATTTAAGGTCAACCAGCAAAAAGGGTCTCGACATAAGCTGATTCAGATTATCACGAAACTTGTTACATAGTTTATGTTACATGTTGTCGTGAATAAATTGTGAACCTGATGCTCTTGTACAGGAATAAAAACATAGTTACGAAAAAGCTCAACTTTAAAGGACTCTAAAAAGCTTAACTTTCAAGGACCCTAGAAAGCACAAGTTTTTAGGACTCTAAAAAACGGCACTTTTAACGACTCTTAAAAGCAGCATTTTTAACGACTCATAAAAAGCACACCCTTGAAGATGTGCTGTTCGTTTTACAGTATTAAGGCAAAGCGGTGTATTTTTATAAGCGTTTGTTATAGAGCGGTTTTCATTTGAGTGTCGAAAGTAATTCGTGTATTGCTTTGGTTTTGCTTTACTTCGCTCTGTGATTGGTTAAAACCTTTCGCGCCACTTTTTCGACCAATCAGGAGTAAAACTCAAACCAATCAGTCGTGACTTGCTCGCGCTCGCACGCGTTTTCCCGCGCTTGACGCCGGTTACATGTACTTGCTTCGAGTTCTGATTGGTTCATTGGGTAATTTGTGTTTGTTGTGATTGGCTGGGGTAATTACTTTGGTTTTGGTTTTACGACACTCATTTGAAAAGCGCTCTATAGGGCGATTTTAATGACCTAAGTTACATAGGAAGCTTTCATTAAATATTTTTAGTTAAATTTAAATTAAGGACTTTGCCCAGCTTCTGGTAATAATCCGATGCTTTTAGTTATATTGGAGCTTATCTGTGCAGTAGTTTGTATGAATTAGTAGATCTGCTACTGGCAAAGTCTTTCAGTACTGAAGCTATCGCCTCGTGTGCCACGTTTCTGTTCTTACCACATTCTGACGTCTTCAGTGATCTATCACTGAACAGACGCACGGCAACATGGAATCTATCTGTCAAATATATAATATTACTATGAATGTTGAAAATACTAAATGGATAAAATATATTTACCTTAAGTATTTACACCAATTATTTAATTATTTACATCCGTCGTTAACGCCTTTAACGATTTTAAAAGCAACTCTTATGTGACCGTACTCACGTAGTGTCTAATTATTATGCCATCGCCTTTTACTAGAAGACGTGAAATAGTCCAGGAAGGTCACGCCAGGAGGTCAAAATGCTTGCAACAGAATTTTTCTTTTCACAGTACTTACTTTTGAGGCACGTACATTAACATACTAAAAGTCAACAAAAATCAACCCAGGCGAAATACCAAAAATGTCAATAGGTTGATGAGCGCCATGTTTTTATGCTAATTAGCCACTTAAAAAAGCTCAGCGGCGGAACTTTGCATTTTTTGGTTACAATTAACTCTAAAATTGGTGAAATTAACCCTTAAGGGGGCAATATGCCTGGATGCCTTTCCCCCCCAACGTTTAAGTCTTTTTTCTTAATTATTTCTGTGAGGCTTCCAGAGGCTTCCATCTAAATGGGACTGGATTTCAACCAGACTACTAGCCCACAACACAACCTCTCGGCCTTGTAGCTTGAATAGTATAATGTCCCCGAGAAGTTTGCGTCTTCCTACAAACAGGATTTGTAGAAGGAGCTTCAGGCTGTCTGGTAAACATGTCACTGCCTTTTCAGTAGCAGGACATTCAATCAAATAATCGAGTGAGTTGTTCTAAACGTTTGGATAATTCTCCTTGAAACTTGTCCACCGTCATCGCACTTTTGTAGCTGATAGTCATCATATAACTGATATAATATGGAGGACGCAATATATCTCCATGTCTCAACGTTTGCCTTGCCTTCTAAATTGATACTGTCAGCACGGTTTCTGCATTGAACTAGTTTCCTATATGTATTTGGTTAGTTTCGTAACTGTTATGTGCTCATCATCCTTTTTTTTTTTGCACTATTTTGCGACAAGGCAGAAAGATTCGTTTTCGTCTTTGGAAAGCACGGCAAGCATTCCAATTTTCGTACATGGGCGAAACAGCGCCCTTGTTTATCAGCTGCTGGCTGTGGTTGATGGCAAAGTAAAGTCATGCATGGTGGATGGACTCTGTTATCTTTATTCTTTCTTGTCTTGAGTATTTTCCTAATTGTCTATTTTAATGTCGTTTTTTTTCTTTTCTTTTCAGTCGCTCTCTACAGAAAAAAATCCATTTCAGTTTCCTTTAGATGATACCTGGTGTAACTTCAATTAATTTCCACATCCGCTATCAATCATAAAACTCTGCTTTGGAAACTGATAGGGCTTATTCTAGAGATAACCTATTTTCAGCAATTCTTGGTTTTTAGTTATGTAAAACTACGACGCAAAAAGTGAATTTTCAGTTTATAGTTAGAACCTGTAATTGTCACTGTTTAGTTGACAAATGGTGCCTTCGTTTAATTAGTTCCCAAGAATGATATTGATGTAAAAAATTGCTCTAAAACGTTTTGGCAATATAGACAGTGTATCTTCCATGGACAGTTATTGGGTTGAAGGACAGTTAAAACAGCTGAGCGACATAATAATAATAGTAATAATAATAATAATAATAATAATAATAATAATAATAATAATAATAATAATAATAATAATCCAGGGTCCCCACATCACCAACGTGTTTTTCAGTGGGGCCCTGGCCCTGCATCGCGCGAAAAGAAACGGAAACGCTTTAAAGATGGCCATTGCTGTCGTGGTAGGGTTTGTTCTTTGCTGGGCACCAAGGAGTGTTATGAAATCATTTATTCTCTTTGCATGGGAATGGGACAGACCATTGCCTTGTGGAATCTATCTCTACCATGATATTGCTTTCTTTATTTCTCTCTTAAGTTGCGTCATCAACCCTTTTATCTGTTTCATATTCAGTAATAATTATCGCCAGGGTCTTAAGACACTCTTGGAGTGTTCTAACGTAGGAGTAAATTGAGACTCGCATCATAAAAAGACACAGCGAAGAGTCCGAGAAACAGTCCCATTGGCAAAAATCATCATCATGAAAATTTAACAGCGTTTCCTATCTTTTCTTTTACATGAATAAACAAGTTGTGTAGAACACTGCAGCTAAAACTTCAGATTCAGAATAAAGAGATTAGGAAACGGATGATCTTCAAAGAATTACACTTTTGTACAGACCAGAAATTTGTAGATAAATGAAGAGTATAACCTCGATCCAAAAATGTAAATTTGTTTGTACATAACGCCTTTTAATAACATTGAGAATTTTAACCGCTCTTTCTTTATACCTCTGCTTATACATGATGGCGAACGGCTTTTACAGCCGTTCCTAGAAATTTGGCTGTACAGTGGTTTTCTTGTCATTTTGAAAACTACCTGCTATTGGCTTCACTTAGAAGTTTCACTAAGATTCGTCGTGAAATGAGATCAATACAGTATAACAACGCAACTCTTTTGCGATAAGTTTGTATTTTATTGCTAAACTCTTTTGCCTCTCCTGAGAGCTTCACGAAAGATAGTTGAAGCTTCCTTAATTATTTTTCAACGCCGTGGTCTGCTGTTTCATTGCCGTTTTTCCTTCCATGTTTGAATCGTCGCTTTTTATAGGAAGGGGTGACAGGTAAAGCGTTATTTCAATGTATTCCTCCACTGGGTATACGCTAGTGCAGGTTCGACAGCATTTTGTTCGTGAGATAGAGACAATAGCCTGTGACGTTCTCAAACCCCACAAACTAATAAGGGTCCCCCACAAAAAGGGGCTAATTCCATGCATGCTATACTACTCGATAAAGAGAGACTTGGTCTCTACAGGAATCTTTAAGGTGATTCCATGGAAGAAGACGTTCTAATGAGAACTTGCTGAAACTCTACAAAAATGGGGGTCACTGTGTCTGATCTCACATTTCAGGGCTGTAGTTTATAAGTACTTCGCTAGCTTAGGACAGCAATATTTAAAAACCTATCCTTATACCAGAGACGCCGATTACTTTCACAAAGTTATTACTAGCAGTAAAATATAACCATTATTTTTGTTATAGCAAAACGTGTTACAGTAAAGCGCCTTAAAGTTGCCGTGAAAATAAAAGTAATAAAATAACAACCAAATCGAACGTCTGCATGCTTTCAGTGAAACGCCTAAAACCTGATTGAAATGTGAATTGATTGGAATATTTGAAAATTCAATAATGAAAAATTTTGCAAATTTGGATATATCATGTAGAGTCATATTTTCCTTAAATAAATGGGATAAAAATGTGAGGTTCGTTTAGGAGAAAGCGACCATTTATTTCTCTGAGAAAACATACCGAGTTCCGAACGTGCGCACGATAATCACTCAAAAAATGATGCGCAGAAAGGATGCGCAATGCAACTGAATGGAAGATAAGGATAAGATAAGAGTCCTTTCTAAAGACGGGAAATCTGTGTCACTGAAGTTATTTTTTGAACAACCACAGCCAGCATTAATTTATATATTTTTTTAAAGCAAGAATGACTAGTTATTTAAAAATGTCAAGTAAATGAATCGAACGTGACTTCTGCAGGTTGATGACCATTGGAAGAAAGGTTTTTTTACTCTTTCAGTGTCAGCCGCTTTGAACGTCAGTAGTTTATTGAATTTTTGAGTTGTTTCATCGCTTGAGGGATTTGATATTTCTTATGTCCACTACACGCTACAACCAGCTAAAATCGTGTCAATGGCAACATTCTAACCCGAAACTGCTTTCATCGATCGGATCTGCTTTTATTCAGAATAAAGCTTAGTATGACAAAATAGGTAATACCTTCTGGCTGCGCTGTGGTATGAAAAAGGCATGCATGGAGTACGGACACTCTGATCTTTTTTTCTCTTATGTAGTATTTTCATATTTTCTTTTTCTATCTTTTTCCTTTTTCTATCTCGCTTTTTCTTTTCAACCACCATTTGCAGAAAACAGCAATAATTTCAGTTTCTCTCAGCTAACACCTGGTCTGGCTTCCGTTAGTTTGCACATCCGCTGTCAGTCGTTAGATACTGTACTGCCAAGATAGGGCTCACTCTAAAACACGACATTATACACTGTATTTTTGAATATCCGCTTTACAAAAATAAAGAAGCAAAAAAGAATAGTATACTTTAAATCTGCAGTTGCAACCAACATTACAATTTTTGCGAGTTTACAGGCAAATCATGGAAAGGAATTAGAGGTCCTGAGGGAGTGCACATGAAAGAAATTCTCATGATTGACTGTCATCATATCCGGACTGCAGAATTTTAAATCATACGATTTAAAATCAGTTGATTAAGTTTAATACCCGTTAAAAGTTTTCATTGACAAAAGGAAACAGCTCGACAACTGAGAAGGCGTATTTGCTAAATGGTTATTTTTAATTCTTAGATCAGTATTACACCTTCACCATATTAAAATAGAGTAAATAAAGTACTGTTTTCTCTTAACAAGCAACACGAAGTTGTGAGAGAACAGACAGAGTTATTAAAAGTCTGCAACCATGAACAAGATGATGAACGAATCAAACTGCTCCAGCCCACTGAATTCTACAGCAGCCAAAGCTGGACAAAGCTTTGCTTACTGGCTGATCTTTCTTTTTACGCTGCTCGGGAATTCCCTTCTAGGAATAGTTGTTTATAAGACGCAAACATTAAGAAAACCGATAAATTATTTTATTGTCAACATGGCCATGTCCGACCTGCTATATCCACTATTTTGGATTCCAAAGGAGATAACTGAGTGGTTCGTGGACTCCTGGCCTGTCGGTGGTTCTCTTGACCAGGCCTTGTGTAAACGCGTTCCCTTCTTAGGAAGTATCTCCGTTCTTGTGTCCGTTCAGAGCCTGGTTCTGATTGCAGTGGACCGATACGTAGCAGTGGTATTTCCTCTTCGTTCCCCGCTTGTCAGTTCAAAGATGTGCCCCTTCTTCATTCTCGCCACATGGATCGTTGCTATGGCTGTCGTCTCTCCGTATGTACTTGCCTTCAAACTTGTTGAATACCCAGGAAAGCTGGTCTGTGAGATTCGATGGAATGAAGCCTTTGGAGAGTCTTCATCCTTTGCTAATTACGTTCTAGCCTTATATCTAGTATTTTGTTATCTCCCTGTCGTCTTGTTGGTCATACTATACTCCAGCATTGTTTTTACGCTTAAGGCACAGAAGATTCCAGGAGAGCAATCGGTCAACGCTGAGCAGCAACGCGCGAAAAGAAACAGAAACGTGCTAAAGATGGCCATTGCTATCGTGGTAGGGTTTGTTCTTTGCTGGGTACCCTGGAGTATTATCAACTTACTATTACTCTCTGCATTGGAATCGGACAGGACATTACGTTGTGATTTCTATCTCTACAATGGTATTGGTTACTTTATTTCTCTCTTAAGTTGCGCCATCAACCCTTTCATCTGTTTCACATTCAGTGGAAATTATCGCCAGGGACTTAAGAGACTTCTGAAGTGTTCTAACCCAGTGCAGGAGTAAATTGAGACTCGCATCATAAAGACACAGCGAAGAGTCCAAAAAACTCCCATCCACAAAAATCATCATCATTAAAATTTAAGAATGTTGCGAATCTTTCCTCTTACATGACTAAATAAATTTCTTAAAACACTGCAGCTAAACTTCAGATTCCGAATAAAAAAGATTAGGAAATTAAAATGGTTGATTTTCAAGGAATAATACTTCTGTACAAAACAGACATTTGTAGATAAATGAACAGTAAAACCTCAAAAAATGTAAATTTGTTTGTACATGATGCCGTGTAATAACATTGAGAAAGTTGGCTGAGCGGGTCTGAACCGTTCTTTCTTCGTAATTCTGCTTATACATGATGTTAAACGGATTTTACTGCCGTTCTTTGAAATTTGGCTGTGCAGTGGTTTTCTTGTTTTTTGAAAATTCTACCTGTTATTGTCTTTAATTGTATATAGAAGTTTAACTTAGATTCGTCGTGGAATGAGATCAATAAAGTATAATAAATTAACCCCTTTGCGACTGATAAGTTTGAATTTTATTGCTAAACCCTTGCGCCCCTCGTGAGAGTTTTACGAAAGATAAAAAACTTAATGCTTAATGTGTGGTCTGCTGTTTTATTGCCGTGCTTCCTTCCATGTTTGAATCGTCGCTTTTTATAGTTAGAGGTAACAGGTAAAGCGTAATTTCAAAACAAATCCCGCTGTTTAACGAGTCATGTGCCGTGTGTTGATTACCATTTTTCTTCTTCTTTGATCGTTCGAACACTCACCGAATAGTTCTGGGATTTTAGTTCATCCCACAAACATTTCTGTTTCTCAGTTTTACCCTTATGAACTGAAAGAACATAAATTGTTTGAGTTGCTCTCAGGGGTATTGAAGAAGAAAATCTGTGAAAAAAAATTGGGATAATCAATGTCCACGTTTTTGTTTGCCCATTCGGTTTTGCAAGCTAACACAATCCGATCTGTTTGTTTTCTTGAGCTGTTTTAGGAAACTGATGATAAGAAGCGATGCGCTCTTCTCATCGCTTACGAAACCCTTCGCGAACGTTCGAGGTAACATTTCACTTTAGAAAAAGTCGCTAGTTTTTCAATTAATATATCGAAATATTTGAGCAAATCTCTTAATAACTGATGTTCCACCTGATCTGGCGGTTTTAAGCAAAACGTTGTGTGCCGACGTTTATTAATAAAGTTCTCCTTAATTAGGACTCATCTGACGAAATATTGCATGACAGAGTAGACAATGAACAGGTGCATTTATTCAGGTGCATTTATTATTATGTCGCCCTCGTTTCCTTGTGTAAATTGAAGAAACATATTTACAATTGATCTTTTTGACAGCACGTTTAGCTTATTCTTCAACTTCAGAAAAATTTAGATGGAGAAGGTGTGAACAGGTGCATTCATTATTTCGAAACAAACTGTGGTGTTTTCCGGCAAAACGAGAAACTACTCCCTAAGAAATGTGGCTGTCACGTGGTATGCTTTGTTTTCCAGCTGAAACTCCTTTGAAAGCCTGTACTAATTTTTTTCTTTCGAATGAGCTCATTATGCATTTACGTGGTATTCGATTATTAGGATCTACTTCAACTCACGGGCATCGTTGCATTATTTCTGTTTTCCTGTCTGTGAATTAAAAGAAAAGGAACCTTTTTTCATCTCAATTTTTCTTAGTTTAATTTTTATTGCTCTTGTTCTTCGTTTTATTTCTTTCGCATAGATATATAAAAATTCATTTCCTGCCTTCCGGGTCACCTGTTCCAACTTAACACATCCACTTTAACTCCTTTTAAGGTTTTTAAAAAGCAATAAATTCTTCATTATTGGTACAATAAAAAAACGACAAGAAATAAGCGCAAAAATACAATATATAAGTGAACTACACAAGTTAACGCCGTCGACTTTTACAAGAACATGTAACAGGTGAATACTTTCTTGGAAACCAACCGCATTGTTTTTCTTCCCACTCCACAGAATGTCTGAATGGGCTGAAATTATGCATTTGTGTTGCCTTCTTTAATTGCTTTCATCGGATCTCTTTTTATTTACCGAGGACAGAGTAATGAATACTTATGAATACCTGCTGGCTGTGGTATGAAAAAGGCACGCATGGGGGATGGCTCTCTTAACGTAGTTCTGTTGTCTCTATAGTCTTTTCTTAATTCTCTTTTTCCATCTTGTTTTGTCTTTTTAATCACTCTTTAAAGAAAAAAAAAACATTTTAGCTTCTCACAGCTAGCACTTGGTCTTGCTTCAATTAATTTCTACTTCTGCTGTCATTCGTTCAAGACATATTTTTTAATAACATGACGTATTTTTTAATACCCTCATTCCGAAAATAAAGAAGAAAAAAGAAATAACTGATCTTTTAATTTACGGTTGCAACCTACAACTGTCGCCCAGTTTGGTCGACACATGGCGCTTCTGTTTAATTAGTTCCCAAGGATTTTCCAATACCCAAAAAATTGCTCTAAAACGATTCGGTAATATAGAGAATATAGAATAGACAGCGCATCTTCCACGGACAGTTATCGGCTTGAGCACAGCTTAAATAGCAGGTGTAGAATTTTTTGAAGCGGTGAACGTGCCGGCGTTCCACCCAACTGGTAACCTAATTTAAGAAAGTCGGGCTTTTGTCACGTTTTTTTATTCGTTGATCCACTGACTTGGATGCTGAAGAAATCGATGACTCTCCCCAATAACTTGACGTGAATTTTGTTTGTTTAGCTCACATCTCTGTCAGTATACCGTCCATGAAGTAAAAGAAAATTAATAAGCTTAGTTTCTTCTTCCCAAATTTCCCACTCTCGTTTACCATGCAATACTTAATATCTTTATCGATAAAGACAACTTTTTTCACTCTTTTCTTTAACACCTTTTTTTTAGTTGATATTGAGCTCGTATTTTCAAAATCATCATCATCATCACCATCGCGTAACGTTGTCTGTTAGCGAAAAGACTACAGAGACAACAAATTCGGGCGCGCACAACTTACCAATCTCCCGCGCAGCCGATTTTTGGTGCCACGGAATGGAGACTGAACATACCACGGTGAACGTCTACTGAAGCGTTTTTCGCGGTAGTAGATGTGTCATGTACACAAATAAGAATATTTTAACGCTAACAGCTCAGAAGAGTTTGATTTTCAACAAGCAGTTCGTAACAATAAAGGAAAGTGATGTAGTGTGTATTATCACCGTATATTTGTGTATGGAAGCAAGTATATGCGAATCTTTTGACTATGCGCGATTTGAAATAAAAATTGCGCAAAAAAATATAAGGCTTGGAGTATACCAGTTGATTTGCAGAACTATTGTCAGAGTGCTCAATAGAAAAACTAGAGCGTAAATAGAGCTACATGCCACCATTGTAAAATCGGAGATGAGCCGGATGGTACGCCAGTGGTCTAGTAGCCTGATTCTCAGACGGTCCGCGGCTGCTCGCCCAAACTCCGTCCTCTTCCCTAGCGACCTCGGACCGTCTGAGAATCAGGCTAGTGGTCTAGCGGCTTTAAACAGGAACCGCATTTGCTCAATTCATTAGTAAGAAGAACTGCTAAACATAATATGACAAAGGTGAAAAATAATGCGCCCTCGTTTTCGCAGTTCAGTGGATAGAGGGTCCACAATAGGGTTCTCAGATGCTGCCATCCCGCATATTTTTTCCTGTTAATCCCGCCATCCCGCCCTTCTTTACGTCTAAATCCCAACCCCCCTGAATTTTTTCAATAGTTTTCTACTAACTTTCATGTTGAAAACCTCACATACCTTTATACAATGGATACAAGACAAGTAAACACGTTTTTATGGACGATGGTCTCGATATCATATAAAAATATCTCTACTAATGACCGTAACCAGTGTTTCGTTTGTGTTGTTCTGTTTTAGACCTGTTCTGCCTTTTCTTGTTCAGGTACAAATGCAAGGTGAAAATTGACAAAGATCGTTTGCTTTGATATTCTGCCTATTCTCAGTCCTGCTTTTTTTGGAAGACAACCTACTAAGTATGTAAATGAGAGGGTGGTTGTTCAAGTTGTGGGTTCTGCATATAAATGGGTTGTGTCCTTAGACAATTTGCAAGACTGAGACACAAAAGTCATACAAGATCGATCCAGTTAGGAGGTCTGCAAAAATGAAATGTAACAAAAAAACTATAAAAGTGGACTCACTTAACTTAGAGTTTATTTTAAAGCTTTCGGCGCCTTTATATTACTTGCTTTCACTAAATTTCTGCCAGGGAATGTTTTTTTTTTTTCGAAGGAAGGCATTCCTGCTCGCACTCTTCATAATCTATAGCAATAAAATTTATGACGCCGAATACCTCGTTTCCTGCGACCGCCGTAAGGTTACATTACCGTCCGCCGGTGATGCCATACTGGCTAGACTATCCATAGCTGATCATACCTGCTCCAAAAAATGCTCAATGGAAAGGGTCGGAAAAGTTAAGAACGAAGACAAGGCCAAGAAATGAAACACGACATGTGACTTGATAGCTCTTTCCGAAATCAACACAAAACATCACAAAAGGACACATAATAGCTTGATATGCAGGCTACTCTTCCTTGATTAATACATTACTTGAAAGTCGCCACACTTCATTTAGAAACGATCCATTTCTATCAGCCTGCGCTGGTCAAATCATGCATTCTCGTAAAGATTAAAATACCGTATCCCGCTTCTTTCCCCTTGCGTTTCTCGCATCCCGACCCCTTAAAAACACAAAATCCCGCTCCCGCTCCTAATTGAATTTCCCGCTTCACGCTCCTGTTTTCAGCTCCCATCCCGAATATCGACACAAAAATTAGCTAAATCCCGCATCCCGCCAAACCTAATGTGGACCTTCTGGATAGATATTGTAAAAAGTTGTATAAAATGAAAGAAAAAAGAATAAAATGCATTGGTTGAGAAGAGTACGTTTAGCCTATTCTGTAGCGTGAGAGTAATTTAGGACATCTTTTAACAGGTGCGTACATTAGTTGATTCTTCGTTTTATTTCATTCCACATTTTTAGGAATTATTTTCTTTCTTTCCAGCTCACCCGTTCCAGCCTTCCTGCATCCGTTGCTAAAGCCTTTTAACAATTTTAAAGAGCAACTCTTATTTGACCGTACTACGTGGTGGCTAATTCTTATGCCATCGTCTTTTACAAGATGTCACAAGTGATTATTTTCTTCGAACCAAACCGCGTTGTGTTTCTTTCCATTACAGAACATGATCTTCAGATTATTCGGCTTACTTGTTTGTTTATCAGCTGCTGGCTATGGTTGATCGCAGACGGTAAAGTCATGCATGGCGGATGGACTCTGCCATCTTTATTCTTTCTTGTCTTGAGTCTTTTCATAATTTTCTATTTCTCTCGTTTTTTTTTTTCTTTTCAGCCACTTCCTACAGAAAAAAATCCATTTCAGTTTCCCTCAGATAACTCCTGGTCTAGTTTCAATTAATTTCCACATCCGCTATCAATCATAAAACTCTGCTTCGGAAACTAATAGGGCTCATTCTAGAGATAAGCTTTTTTCAGCAATTGCTGCTTTTTATGAAAACTTAGGTGCAAAAAGGAAAAAGTAAACTTTCAGTTTATAGTTGTAACCTGTAATTGTCGCTGTTTAGTTAACAATTGGCGCCTTCGTTTAATTAGTTCCCAAGGATCAACTGAAGAGGTTATTGATGCAAGAAATTGTCTAAAACATTTTGGTGATATAGATAGCGCATCTTCCACAGACAGTTATTTGTTTGAAGGACAGCCGGTTAAAACAGGGGATGTAGAATTTTTTAATACCGTTGTAAGTGACAAGCGTTCCACCCGAAGCCAGAACCTAATCTTAAGAAAGGCGGGCTTTTTGTAACTTTAATGTGCTGTTTTCTTTTTTTTTTTATCATTTCATTAGAGACCGACTTCAATTCTAAACGAATCGATCTTAAATGAATGATTCCCCCGTAAAACTCGTTTTGAATTCGAGTCACGTTCATTTTGGGAGGTTTTAACCGTTCCTCACAGGATTAATTGGTTCATTATCTCCGCTAATTTACTGTCTGTGAATTAATTTTGAAATGGCATAAAATTGCAAGCTTTTAACCTGTATACAGCCGCCCGCGAGCTTCGAGAAAAATCGACAAGAGGTAGCCGTACACTGGTTTTAGTTTCACTTCATAGCTTAACTCGGCTCCAACTTAACTCAACCTCAACACACGCACACAACCAACTGTTAGTAGAACATCTTTGACGGTGTTTGATAAACTGTAGAAATATAATATAAAAGAAATACCGCTTGACAGTCAAAAGGAGGCGTATTGGTTAATTGGTTATTTTGAATGACGAAACGCCTTGTTCCAGATTCAAACATTGCCACCGGACTCTCTCATCTTTGTTAACTTGTCTCTAGTCTTATCATAATTTTCTACTCAACCACCCTTTGCAGAAAACAAGAGTCGTCCCAGTTTCTCTGAGCTACCTGCTTTGGCTTTAATTGTTTTCCACATCCGATGTCAATCGTTAAATACTGTTGTGCCAAGATAGAGCTGACTCCAGTAAGCACGACATTATATTTTGTTTAATACCTCCTTTACGGAAATAAAGGAGCAAAAAGGAAAACTACGCTTCTTAGTTTACAGTTCCAACCAACAAGTTTTGCGAGTTTGCAGGGAATTCATGGGAAAAATTAAACGTCCTGAGGGAGTGTACATTAAAGAAATTCTCATGACTGACTGTCAACATATGCAAACTGCAAAATTTTAAATCAAATCAAAAAAGTTGTTGAAGTTTGATACCCGTCAAAAGTTTTAATTAACAAAAGAAAACAGCTTGACAACTGAGAAGGCGTATTGGCTAAAAGGTTATTTCATTTCCTAGGGAATGACGAGGCATAAGCCAGAAGTATTACACGTACACCATAAATAGAGTAAACAGAATGCCGTTTGCTTTTAACAAGCAACACGAAGTTGTGGGAGAAGCGAAAGAGCTATTAGAAGTCTGCAAAGATGAACACAACGATGAACGGATCAAGCTGCCCCAGCCCATTGAATCCAACAGCAACAAAAATTGGAAAAACTGTGGCTTACTGCCTGATCTTTGTAGCTTCGCTGGTCGGCAATTCGTTTATAGGAATAGTTGTTTATAAGACGCAAACATTAAGAAAACCGATAAATTATTTCATCGTCAACATGGCCATGTCCGACCTGCTATATCCAATATTTCTGATTCCGTTGGATCTAACTGAGATGTACGTGGAATCCTGGCTCATCGGTGGTTTTTTTTTGGCCTAGCCTTGTGTAAACTGCTCCGATTCTTAGCAGATATCTCCATAATTGTGTCTATTCATAGCCTGGTTCTGATAGCAGTGGACAGATTTGAAGCAGTTGTATTTCCTCTCCGTTCTCCTCTCGTTAGTTCAAAGATGTGCCCCTTCTTCATTCTCGCCACGTGGATCGTAGCAATCGCAGCCTTGTCTCCGTATTTATCCACCTTCAAACTTGTTGAAAACCAAGGGAATCTGGAGTGCCTGTCTTATTGGAATGAAGCCTTTGGAGAGTCCTCGTCTGTTGCTAATTACTTTTTAGCCTTATATGTTGTAATTCTTTATGCCCCCATCGCCTTGTTAGTCGTACTATACTCCATCACTGTTTTTACGCTTAAGTCACAGAAGATTCCAGGTGAACAATCGGTCAACGCTGAGCAACAACGCGCGAAAAGAAACAGAAACGTGCTGAAGATGGCCATTGCTATCGTGGTAGGGTTTGTTCTTTGCTGGGTACCCTGGAGTATTAGCAACTTACTAACTCTCTTTGCGTGGGAATGGAATAGAACATTGCCCTGTGGACTCTATCTCTACCACGATATTGCTTTCTTTATTTCTCTCTTAAGTTGTGCCATCAACCCTTGCATTTGTTTCACATTCTGTGGAAATTATCGTCAGGGACTTAAGAGACTCCTGAAGTGTTTTAACGCAGTGTATCCAGGAGTAAATTGAGACTTACATCATAAAAAGACACAGCAAAGAGTCCAAGAAACAGTGTCATCTGAGAAAAACGATCGTTACGTTTTTAACGTATTGTCACTGAAAAGCCCCATCAGGGGAATGTCAGTGATTGTATTGTATTGTATTGTATTGTACTGTACTGTATTTATTGTATTGTATTGTATTGTATTGTATTATAATGAAAATCCAACTATGTTTGCGATCCTTTTGCTATCTTTTCTTTTGAACAAATAAACAAATTTTGTTGAACACTGCAGCTAAACTTCACATTCAGAATAAGATTAATAAACTTAGAATGATGATTTTCAAGGAATAATACTTCTGTACAAAACAGACACTGGTAGTTGAATTAACAATTGGTTCATGCTTAGCGTGCGTACATCGAGTTATGGATGCACGCGGGAAGTTTGGAGAGCACGAGTGAAGCGTAAGAGTTGCTCGAGGCGCAGCCGAGAGCAACTCTAGCTTCTTGAGTGCTCTCCAAACTTCCCAAGTGCATCCATAACTCGATGTACGTACAGCTAAAAGCATGAACCAATTTATAACATAGCCAGTGGAAATGCCGAAATAGTAGTTTTTCGCAAGGTGCCGCAGTTCTATTTCGCTTCCGTTGAAACCGTAAATTATAAGCAATACGAATCAGTGCGCAGTTGATTCAAAACTCAGTCACTGGTTACCATAAAAATCAAGAAAGAACGAGAAAAAAAAACCGAGAAAGAGAAAAAAAAGGAACAATAATCGATCACATGACTGAAAGAAAAAGGCGCCAAAACCTTGCGAAGTGTTGCCGCGTAGTTGCAGCGTTTCTTTGTAAAGCTGAATGAATCAATGAAATTGCTCAGAAGTGAACGTACGAGAACAATTTTTTGAAGAAGTCTTCCAATTATCGCTCTAAGATGTGGTATAAGATTGATGTTTCCTGAAAAAAACTGTTGTATTCATCCTCCAAAGCGGATTGAAGCTGTATGATTTCAGCATTGTAGCCGTGAGTCTGAGTTGAAACGAGCAGAAAACAAAGTGGAGGCCGCGGACGGAATGTGGTTTAACAACAATGAATCAAACAACTGGGAAAGCGATCATTCGACTTATTTTGGATTACGTTTTATTTTGTTTGAACATTTGGAGCTGCTTGAACACAGAGCTACATTGACTGCAGGTAAAACGATGTTATTTTGTGTATTATATAGCCGGAAAAAATTCGTCCTTTCTGGTTGTCAGTGCTTATTTAGCTTGATTTTGGTAGGGAATCACCGAAAACGTGTGACACATTATTAAACGGTTCGCTTCAATTTTACTGTGTTTTATTTTGTGTCATGTCTTGATATTTTGGTTTTTAAAGTTTTGCGTATAAAACCTACCCTTTGTGAACATTCGTTCAGAGAAGACGGTGAGTGAAATCGTAAACACAACGCCTAAGACTAATTAAGTTCGAGTTTCTTCAGTTTTTCAACAAAGTTCCTTGCTCGTCCTAAGAAGTCAAACACTCTGCAACAATTTCGCTGTTGTAATCTCTCTCTAGTTTAACTCTCAGTGCTGTAAGGTGATTTTTCTTGGCCATTTACTCGCCGAGTTGCTCGCGAAGAAGACACTTTTGGTCGCTGCAGGCAGAAAAAACCAAGTGCATCCATAACTCAACTGCATGCTTCGTTTTCGTTGGTCTTGCTCTTGCTTGTTGGCTGCTTTCTATGCTGGCTAAAAGTCAATGCCAAGAGAAAAATTTGGAAGTTCCTCGCTAGTTTCTTCCATTGACTATCGGAAAGTTCAGCAACAGGAACTCGCCGCTAAACTCGACGGGAACTTTGCAGCAAAATGCAACTGCACACGACATGTTATATACGCACGGCCGTGCGTATATAGAGATTTATTATTCAACAAATTGTCACTATGCCCATATAAGGCAAGGAAGCCCTCAATATCTGTCATCCTACATGACAGATATCCTGCGAATACGTAAATGACCATATTTGGAAGTGCACTGCAGATTTTCTTTCATTGCTTGTTTCGCGGCCATTTTGAAAAGCGAAGCGGTTTTAGCAGTGTTCTCCGTAAATTTTAACTCTCTGGAAGAAACTTTCCACGATTAAATGCTCTCAAAATGTCAACAAGTATGTGCTTCAGCTCACAAAGATATCCAGCGGTTGACTTGGAATTTTCATAGTGAGAACTCAACCAAGAAAATGCTATTGCGAAAGAAGCAGCACACTTGCTCACGGAAAGTTGTAAAGACTAAAGTTGAAAAGATTTTAATTCACAGGAAGAGGACTTATTCTCGGTAAGGTAGCAATATTTTTTCCTTTGCCTTGTCATTTCCAAACATGAGTTTGTAAATAAGTCTTTTTAAGTGAAGGGTAGTAAACTTCGATTTCTTGAAGTTCTGTTTTGATTTTTATTAAGCTTTATGTGTTGCTAGCTTTTAGCGTTTTTATCGTAGAGCCGTAGTTTTTCTCGTTCTGAAAATGGTAGTCGATGGGAATTTGTTGAATAATAAAACAATTATCCTGCTCAATCTTGCGGAATATCCCCTGATTTAGCCAACTCGGCCTACGGCCTCGTCGGCTAAGTATCAGGTGATATTCCGCGCGATTTCGCAGGATAATTGTTAAATACACCATGATGGTTCAATAGGAATTCGGTAGGACCAGCGCGCGAGCTATGTTATAATGAAAAATATCGTCTAAAACAGTGGTACATATGCCTGTACACAATGCCATGTAATAACATTGAGAAACTTGGATGAGCGGTTTTTAACGCTCTTTATTTAGAACCATGCTTATTGTTAAACATATAAGAGAGTTGAATATGAATATATGAAATAATCATATATTTGAACTGCGGATAAAGATAGAATTATATGAAGATCATCGCAGTGAAGCTGTTTCAACTTAAGCAGTTGAAAAGAAGAAACCTGAAAAAATTCAGGCTTGAACGGGAATCGAACCCATGACCTCTGCGATACCGGTGCAGCGCTCTAACCAACTGAGCTATCAAGCCAACTGGGAGCTGATCAATTGTGGGTTCGCATTTATCCCGTAGATGGAGAAATGAACATGAATATATGAAATAATCATATAATTCTATATTTATCCGCAGTTCAAATATGTGATTATTTCATATATTCATATTCATTTCTCCATCTAGGGGATAAATCCGAACTCAAAATTGACCAGCTCCCAGTTGGCTTGATAGCTCAGTTGGTTAGAGCGCTGCACCGGTATCGCAGAGGTCATGGGTTCGATTCCCGTTCAAGCCTGAATTTTTTCAGGTTTCTCCTTTTCAACTGCTTAAGTTGAAACAGCTTCACTGCGATAATCTTCATATAATTCTCTATAAGAGAGTTGTTGAACGGGTTTTCAGCCGTTCTTTGAAATTTCCCTGTGAAGCCGGTTTTTTTTGTTATTGTGAAACCTCTACCTGTGATTCCCTTTACTTAGAAGTTTCACTAAGATTCGCCGTCGAAGAAGATCAATAAAGTAAGATAAGGTAATTTGTTTGCGACGAGGTTGTATTTTATTGCGAAACCCTTCTGCATTTCCAGAGAGTGTCAAGTAAAATAAAAAAAGCTTATGCTTCCCGGCTTAATATTTTTCCGTCTTCAACGCCGTGTTCTGACTGTATCGATGCCGTTTTATCTTCCGTGTTAGAATCATCAGTATTTATATTAAGAGGTAATACGCAAAAGCATAGTTTCAAAATAAATTGCTTTGTCTTTTCCAGCAGGCTGACCCTGTGCCATATTTTGTTTGCCATGCATTTATCATTTTGTTTGATCCTAGTGAGCACTCATCGAATTACGTTCTCGGGTTTATTCCTCCAACAAGCTTTCAGTACAGTTTTGTTTCAATTCTGTTTTCCTCGATGTTGTGAATTGAAACTGAACACAAGTTATTCTTTTCTCTCATTGGTACCCAAAGGGAAAGTTTATCTTTACAAACTTAGAACACAGTCTGATGTGTTTGTTTTCTTTAGCTAAATATTTAATAACACTGCTTAAAATTTTTGGCATCGGAACCATATTTTAAGAATTTATCGGGGCTGCTCTGGCCTTTACGAAAACTAAGATTACTCTTTATTATAAACTCTTTTTTTAACTTTGTTATCGGTTCTCCATGCTGATGAAACTTCATATATTTTTTAGGTATGCCTCTTCTAGTGGCTTTAAACAAAAACCTTATCCTCCCAAATTCATTGATATTAATCGCTCCAAAATTAGAATTTTTCTAACTAAACATATGTTGTATTTCTTTGCTTCCACATCGCCACCGGCACACTCTACTCCATCATCGTTACCAAGCTCAAGTCACGATTATTCCAGGCGAGAAATCGGTCAACGCTGAGCACTGCAAACGCTCGAAAAGAAACAGAAACGTGCTAAAGATGGCCATTGCTGTCGTGGTAGGTTTTGTTCTTTGCTGGGTACCCTGGAGTAAGTAGTATGGTAATTGAGGGTATGAGGCCATCCGTCAAATTTATGATTAATTTCCGTCAAATTTCTGCAAATTTTCCAACAATTTTCCCCAATTTTTCAGAAAAATCTTTCAGGTCATCAGTCAAATTTCCTGTCAAATTTTAGCAGAGAATTTTTTCCAGTCAAACAAAAATTCACCACCAATTTTTTTTAAATTTGACTGAAAAAATTCCCAGTCAAATTTTTACCGTTTTATATCCAAAAGATTTCGCTATTTTCGAAACCATATGCATAACTTGTTACACCATTTTCGTGGATATATCGCTTGTCGTCAAAACAGCTGAGTGATATTTTATCCACCACGTAGCTCCCAATTTGATGTTTTTCACTTTTAATCAGTCTCATTGTATTATGAATCTGTTTTTCATTGAAAAGTACGTCCTTGTACTTATCATGTCCTAATTGTTGTTTTATCACATTCTTTTTTATCCCCTTTGCTGTGCGACTACTTTGTTCATTATCTTTTATGTAAGAATACATTTTTGATCTCAAACCAACAAACTCCACAATTGGCATTCCCGCTGCTTCATCCTTAAACTTACCAATGACTTTCTTGTTTGAGCAATCAAAAAACGGGCTATCCTTTGGATAATCGCTGTTATCAAATAGATGTTTGTCTTTCCAAAAATTTTGATAAACATCATCTACCTCAATTTCATAGGTCAAACTATCAGTATCTGTGAACAGCAACCGAGCTTTGTCACCATACTTACTTTTAATGTAATTGTAATGAAAATCATACATCAATGTTTTTGACAAATCTAAGATGCACATTCCAACATATGCGGGTCTGTTTAATGTCAAAGTTGTTTTAGTTTTATGAATGGCAACTAAATCCTCATTAAATATTTTACAGTTTATAAAACTCGGTTTACTAGCCCACCTTAACAGATCTTCTTCATCGGTTACAAGTTTGATGTCCTGTCGCTTTCTCAGATTTTCCATTGTTTTTCCAAACACCGAATTATTCATCAACTTGAAAAAATCCTTTTCAAAAGAGTTTTTTGCCCCTGCTCTCTTTTTTGTGTTGAAATCAATGTAAGTTTTCAACCATGGACTCTGATCAAATTCAAGAGCTCTGTGAATTTTCGTTAATTTCAACCCCAATGACAAATATAGTTGCAAGTTGCGGTAATGCAAAACATATCTCTCTTTATTGAACAATGTTGGCACCAACTTTTCAACCAGTCCAATTTTTACTCCAAATTTTTCAGCAATTTTTTTGCAAAAAGGTGACAACATATTTTCAGTCACTTTAATTTTTTCAGCGGCCAGCGGATAATCGTTGTGGAGATCATGCAACTCCTTAGGATATTCCAAATCAACCTCCAATATCAATCCTTTTTCAAACTCATCATCGAACTTGGATAAATTCACCTCTTTTTCAGATAACCATTTAAACCCACCTGTTGGAAGATATTGACTCATTGCCCAACCATATAAATTGTTTGCATCCAAATACATAATGTACTTTGACGACGCTTTTTCATCATATTCTTTCATGTATTTGTTGTTTGCTTTGCCATAACGATTGGCAATATAACTAATTCCACCACGCATACCTTTTTCAATGAATTGAAACATATCAACATCACTCATTAACTCCAATTCAGTATTCGTCATTTTCAACATTGCATCCCAACTTAAACCAGGTGTTGTGAAATAATGAGCGGGATCCAATTCATAGTATTGTTGGCATGCTTTGCGAAAATTTTCAAAAACATCGGCCAACAACAAAATATCAGATTTGAGATACAGATCGTGATACTCTCCCATTAATGATAGACCAAATTTTTTCCAAACATTTTGCGCGTGTTGATACTCTTCATCTGTGATATGTTCATTATTCATTAAACTGAAAAAATCTTCCTTCTTTGGTAACCTGTTATCTTCAAACTTTTTGAAACTATCCATATAGTCATAAGGATAAACTCCTTTCTTTTTCATCAAACTCAATTGTTCGTCTTGAAATTCTTCACCTATATATTTAAACGCTTCATTGGGAAGATTATTCACCAAATTACTCAATGAAGAGCTCATGAATTGAAAGCTGTCGATGAACACAAGATTGTAACCCAACATGAAGGCTAAGTATTTTTCAATGTTATGTGGAATGACATTTATATTCACGTCAGAATATTTGTTTTTTCGTTCATCGAAATACATATGATTTTTAGCAATATTACCAATCTCTTGCATTATAAAGTGACTGTCATATCCCTTGAGATTGTGAAACACCACAGGTATTTTATCAGTTAATTTAAAATTTAGATTACAAATTGTATGTGCTGCGCCTCTGTATTTACCAGTGACATGACAGTGATCCCTTACTTTAACATTTTTTATTTGTACCTTTTTAATATTTTTTCCTCCCACATTTCTTACTCCATCCTTATCCATACCAAAAGGTTTCTTGCAGATGTGGCATTCTTTCGTATTTTGAAAACTTTCCTCATCCTTTTCTGTCATTTTGAGAGGTTTTGTAAAGTGGTTTTTTACAACCTCTTGACAGTATTCGACTTCGACCAACATATCTTTCATGAACTTCTGAATGGTCATTTTCCCTCTATAAATTTTGATTGGTTTTGAAAATTTATCATCATAACAACAAACAACTTTATAACCATATCCACAAGCTGTATGTTTTTGATATTGCTCGGTTTTAGATTTTTTTTGCGAAACTTTTTCGGTGATGGCTTCAAAATCAGCATAAATCACGAAAGGAGCCGGCAACTGTTTGCGATAATTTGTAAATGAAATTTTTGTTTCAGGTTCTGGCATTTTAATGGCTTGTTCCCCGTTAATTTCAACACAATCGACTTTATGATTGTTCAATACCCTTTCAGAGCTGAAACATTGAAGACAGTACATACAGAAATGCTTTCTTCCCTTGTGCTTTGTTTGATTGTACATGAATTTATTAAAGTCCTTTAATAAACAATAATGCCCCACCTCTCCTTCGGTTATTAAGAGTAGATTCAAACAAGAGTTAAACTTTTCTTTTGAAACGTAAATCGGATGCTTTTGCTTTTTCTCGTAACCGAAGACATTGATACGAATATTATTTTGTTTCTCTATTTTGTTGTATTGTTTTACAGAAACTGGGAACTCAATCCCTGTGTAATCCAATTTTTCTACATATTTTTTGTCGCACTCTTTTATTCTCTCTGGATGTTTATTCTGCGGCCAGAGGGAGCGAATATGGCACCAACGAAAACATTCATTATCATTATTTTTCATGTTTATTATCCCTTTGGATGAGTGCTGCAACTCTTTGGGTAATGGGATATATGAGTTACCTCTGAGTGGTTTGTACTTTATAACATTGATGAAATGACCATCGACCGATTTGATAGTCCATCCTGATCCTTTTGAAATCCATTTCTGAATTTTATTGAGAATCTGTTGTTGTGTTATTTGCAACAATTCTACAATCTCTGTGTCGTTTGTTACTGTTTGTTTTTCTGCATTCAAATAAGCTGACTCTTCAATCAACTCATCTCCATTCTGTTTTTCAAACATAATCTTCAACGTTTCATTGAATTTCAATCCTTTCATTTCATTTAAAATTTTTAATAGATTTTTCCTAATCACTGAACGGGTCTTCTGAAGTTGAATTAATGGGTCTTGTCTGTTTGTGAGACCAACTTCATATGATCTTGTATACCCTCGAAGGGCTTTTTCTTTTTGTGTGAAAGTTGGTTCAACCACTTTATAAATATTTTTCAACCACTTTCTCCATTTAATATTTTTTTTATTTTGCTCTTCAATTGCTTTATCTGCATTTTTCAACCACTCTTCCCAATTAATAACGTTTTTAGTTGTTTTTTGAATCACATTTGGTAGCTTATTGAGTGTTGTTGTAACAACTGTTGGTTTTAGGATGGGGACGTTAATCTCAGGTACTTCACCAAATAAGCTAGGGTATTCTCTTGGTGTTGGTATTGGTTTGGTATCATCTGCTATAATCTTCTCAAGCTTTCTTTTATTTTGGTCTCGAAGCATTTTAATAAACTGATTTGATCTTCTAATTTTCTTCAAACTAGCTTTGCTCATTTCTTTTATTATATTATATTTAATATTTTTTAAATTATTTTTCATTTCACTTTTTATGAAATGAAAAGTTTAAGCAAAAGACAATCTGACTTTATTTCCATCCTTATCCACAAACGCATTTCCGCAATTTGCGAAATAATGAATCAAACCACAACTTTTTCCCAACACTTTTGCACACTGATAGATGCTTTTACACTTTGTGGCAACCTGTGTATCAACATTGGTAATCAATACCTCCTTTACATTACTTGGCTTGTTATACAATTCTTCATCAAGATTTAATACTTTTGCCAGTTCTGCTTTTGAGAGCTTTTGTGCATTTTTTATTTTTTTACTCACAGCCATTTTACACATTTCTTGAAAAGTTAAAAAATTAGTCATTTTATTTTTATTATATTGAATATAATATTTTTTAAATTTATTTTTTATATTAGATTGTTTATATCTACCCATGAATTAAATTTTTCTGGGTAACCGCTCCACTTCACCAAAGCTTTACCTTTTCGAGCGTCTCGTCGAATCACTTTCTCAATACGGTAAATGTCTTGAACAGCCTTTTGCATCTCCTGTTCATAAAAAGAACCTGATATCTCCTCACCACTGAGATCTTTGAGTCTGTAAGTGATCGGATTGGTGTATTGTATCTTGTTGACTGTGAAAACTTCTTCTGTCCAATTGGCTGTGTATCCTTTGTCAAAGACAGGACGTTTGTACTTAGATATTCTGACCTTATCACCAACTTTGAACTTTGACTTTGTTGAGATTGGCTTTATATCACCGTACAGATTAAAGTAAGCAACTCCTTCATTCTTCTTTTTACTGGCTTCCGTGGGTGTCATCTTTATGCTTGAATGTCTGGTATTGTTATACTGTTTCACTAATTTGGGTAACATTTCAAGATACTGTGTATTCCCCTGAACAGTAAACTGTTTCCACATTTTGGTTTTGATTGTACGGTTCCATCTTTCGCAAACTGACGACTTTTCCTCATTCTCAGTTGAGTACAAGGTTATTTTATTCTTATCAAGTAGTTCCTTAACATGTTTGTTGTAATACTCTTTCCCTTTATCAGTCCAAAGATATTCCGGTTTACGCCCCTCTTTGAATATTGTTTTGAATGCATTAATAACAGTTTCACCCTTTTTATCCTTCAATGGGACAATCCAACCATATTTACTAAACACATCGAGTACCATGAGAAGATATCTGTAACCCTTATTCCATCGACTGAATTTTTGCATCTCAACGATATCTGAGCACCATGTCTCGTCAATATGGTTTGCAATTACCCGCCGCCGGGTGAAGTTACGCTTTATCGGTTTATGAAGCTCATCGGCCAATTTTTCTTGCCAGTTTTCTTCACTCGACGGCCTTTTCAGTTTAAACCAAGACCAAGTTTTTGCTTTGTATTGATCATATTTCGCGCTATCCAATGACCCCATTGTCTCTCATTATAAGGAACAGAATCCAACGCTTTGACCATTTTCCGGTCGGCTTTGTTCTTACATTTTTTATCATCTTTGCAAACCGAATAATCGACATCGTGTTGCATCGCTATGGCATCAGTATTACCAGTTGGTTTGTCATATATCTCGAGTATCTCTCCTGTTTTTGGATCCCATTTAACCTGATTTTCAAGATCGTTGTAGGGGCCTGTGTATTTATGCCCTGGAAGAGTCCACCCCCCTTTTGGTTTAGGGAGTTTTCCAATCATTTTATGAATGTCCAGTCCACCTCCATCCAAATCCTTTCTGTCGGTTTTATACTTTTTGTTTGGTCTGATTTTAGTGGATAGTTGATCAAGCATTTCCGATCCTGTTTTTTGAACAAAGGGAGCCGCTCTTTCCAGAGCATAATCGAGAGCCTTTTTCTGTAGTTTTGGGTTTCTCAAGGCTTCTGATCCATAATATCTCCCCATTTCTACAGCTTTTTTCCCAAGCCAAGGAATACCGTGGTGAATTAACATATCAGTCCCTGTTGATGCCATCGTATCCAAAATGCCCGCCCCCTCAGACGGGCTATTTAGTTTCCCTGGTTCTTTACGAATCTAGTTTTGGTTATACCACATTCAGCGCATGTGCAAAAGAACATAAGTCGACCATTCTTTGCATATTTATAACCTGAAGGCTCAACGCACTCAGTTTCTTTTCTTTGTTTTACGCAATACGTTTTCATTTACAATATAGTAGGATTTTTAAAATATTTTTCTATGAATTTCTCATTTTTCATGGTATTATGAATATCAAAGGGTTGTAAAAGGTCGAAATATGTATTTCCCTTATTCATTTCATTCAAAAAGTATAAACAAAAATATCCACAAGTGGTTGTCCCCAAATTCTGTATCTGGTCATTTTGATGAATCAAAGTGAGATTCTTTTTTTGTGCATGATTAACAATTTCTTGAAAGGGTTGTAACCCAAAACTATCAAAATAATTAATCACTCCATCCTTTACAAATGTTGCAACCCAATGACTTCCACTCATGTACCACGGCTCAAGATTGTAAATGAAAAACGCCATTTTGTGGTTGTGTGGAGCAGTTTGGTCTCTTGACAAGACACCACCTTTGTCAATTGGAATTCCGAGATGACGACACCATTTTATCAAATCATGATTGCTCAATGGCACATTTTTGAGGAATTTCAAAGTATGGTTCCCAATAATGGAATCCCATTGAACGGACTGTTTTTCCCAAGGAGCAACCCTTTTCCCAACTTTTTTTTTTTTTTCTTCCCTCCACCAAAGTTTTCCCATGTTCCATAAAATGGAGGCGGTGGTTGATAAGCTCCCATTCTTGGAGCCGATCCACCATTTAGTTTAGGAGGTTTTCCAATTCTGGGAACTCCTGAACCACCCACCATCTTTTTGAAAGCTTCAAGGGCAAGTGGAACACCGATTGATGCTAAAAGAGTGCCTAAAAACCCACCTGTTTGTACTTTTGTGGGTTTTATATGAACACCAGAACCAGTTTGTATGGCATTGAGAATATCCTTTTTCTGTTTATCACTCAAAAGATGTTTATGAGCGATGAGTTGATCTATTTTGGAATTTGGAATGAGAAAACCACCTGTCTGTGAACCTTTTCCAGATATCTTTTTGACAATTTGAGATGACCCCTCGGAAGCGGCCCCCGCGAGAGCCGATAATCCCACTGTTTTTGCTAATGTTGGTCCAAAAGTTCGTGCCAGTGACAAAATTGATGTCAAAAGTGAACCACCCACTTGTTTTCTGATATTGGTCTTGGCCAGTTTTATTTCCATTCCTTTATTCATATTGCGGTTCTTTTCCAACCTTTTCGAAACATTTGAAGGAACAAGAAGAGTATCACTTCCATTGAGAGCATCTTTTGATAACCTCAAGGTGATTGTTTCACGGTTGTGAAAAGCTTTACTTAGTTTCTTTTTTTGATTTTCGGAAAGCGTTACATTGATTTCGTATAGTTCTACCATATTTATTTTATTGCAAAATAAAATAAATTCAGTGAATTTTTTGAATTAATGGCAGTTGGCACCACATTCCATAAGTTTTTCTATATTCCGTGCAACAGATTTTTCTGTTTTCCTTAGGACGGACTCTTTTGTTGAGTCATATATTAATGAATAATTTAAAGCAAAATCAATTCCTTTTTCACCTTCCCAACTTTCATCAATTGCTGGATAAAAAAAAAGACCATAAGATTCCCACATATCATCGGAAAATGGATCTTCATTATGAATACAAAATTCTTTCCACATTTCATCAAAAGTTGATTCGTCAACAATAGCATCAGTTCCATCGGGGATATCATCCAACCCCTCATATGACTCTGTAGGAACAAGAAGAGTATCACTTCCATTGAGAGCGTCTTTTGATAACCTCAGTCTAATATTTTCACGGTTGTGAAAAGCTTGGTAAATTTTTTCTTTCTGTTCTTTTGAAAGCGTTACATTTATTTCTTGTAGTACTGTTTTCATTTATTTTATTGCAAAATAAAATAAATTCAGGAAATTTTTTGAATTAGACAATCATAAGTTCATTTCCAACCTTGTTGACAATTACCTCATTTTCATAAAATACGATGGCATGAGCACTCACATTAGCTGCTGGTGCCGCATTCAATCTGTAGTTTAAAATCAGTTGTTTTGGATCTCGAGTAACAGCCTCTTTTTGGCAGGTCAGATCAAAATAAACAAGACCGTAAATGGATGTGAAATTATGTATATTCAACTGCGTTCCTGTGTTCAGATCATTCTTTCTAAAAGCATAAGACATTAAATCGTTGAAGATTCTCACTTTTGAATCTGCATCGTACTCTAATACAGGATAAAAAGTACTTTTTCCATACTCCAAACGACATGATGCAAGAGAGCTATTTGCATTTGCAGAATTCAGCTTGAAAGTATCAAAAATGTAAGGAGTTCTCTCAGATTCCTCATTGTTTGGACCATCACTTCTCTGCAGATAAATGAATACATGTTTAACATTATCAATAGCTGGGTTGATTTGAAACATGTTTTGAACTGCTCTTGTATTTGCACTCTGAATATACATATCTTTCATGTACGTCCATTTGGTTGGTTTGAGAAAATCTTTCACAAATTCACCATATGCACTATCTTTAGGAATTAAACTTGGAAGCCAAAGATAAAGTCGAGTAACAACCACCCGCCCATCAGCAGCAGCATTTGCTTTGTGAATCAATTCATCATCATCATTCAAGGTCAGTTCGAATGTGAGCTGCATGGGAGGAAGCATCTTGTCTTCCAATTCCTCAAAAAAACTGTATCTGTTCAACGGAATGATCTCATTTATACTTTTAGCTCCACCATTACCATCATTCTGTCTTGCTTGAGTTAAAATTCGCCTTGCTTCGAAACCTAAATTCGTATTTGCTGTTGAATCCTCTGTGTCAAGGTACCAAAAACTATTTTTAGCAACTGACCTGCTGAAATCATCACTATACTCCAACAAATTTTTAGCATTTACAATTTTATGAATGTTGTCACTATCATAGACTATTTTACCAGCAGATTTGATAATCATGTGTTTAATGATAGAATGTGCTCCATTAATCATTGTAATTCGGTCAGCAGCTGCAAAACCGGCCCCATCGGCTTTCTTTTGGAGCTCTTTAGTTACTTCAAAATATCCGTTGAAATAATCAAAAAAAGTGGATCTGTCAGTTATTGCGAATTTATATCCTGTTTTTTTCTGAGAATCGTTGTTTCCAGGTTGTACAATAATATTATCAAGAGAGAATCTGACCATTTCATATCTCTGCAGTTTATCACTCATTCTGAAAGTCATCTTTTATTTATCTGTTACAACTTTTTTTATTTTTTTGTTTTTTATACCGCTTCCAGAAATCAATCTATTCAATATTATGTTGTAATCTTCTTCTTTTTGTTTGTTTGGTGCTTTTGGAACTTTTTTTCTTGAAGACTGAAAGTCTTTCATGAAAAGATGGCCTGATTTTCCATCAACTTTTTCAACAACTTTTTCAACAACTTTTTCAACAACTTTTTTACCAATTTTATCACCAGCACTTTCTATTCCTGATTTCAAAGCTTTTTTAGCAATAGGTTTCAAAACTACATCCACAATTTTTTTCACAGGTTTGAAAATATTATCCACAATTAAACCGGATCCTTTATGTTTGTAGACAAATTTTCCAAGACCTGGATGAAAAATTCGTTTGTAATTATACGTCATCATTTTATAATTAGTTTATATTTTTTTTTCTCTCAAAATCAGAGAAAATGATGTATCAGCGTTGTTTAAATCTATTATTCGTCGTTTACCATCAGTAATGTAAATCCGCAGGGTGTTTATAATATACTTATTGACTGGATAATATTGAACTTTCAAAGGCTCTTTAGTAAAAGCATAGGATGGTTGCAAATCATTTGTGCCAAACGTGTAGATGATATCTGTCTCATCCCCATCAACAAGACTCTCTGAAATAAGATCACAATGTATATTCAAAATCTCTGTATCTTGACTGAGATTTGGTGTATAGTCACCAACATTTTTAGAACTGGTTAAAATTTGTTTGTTGAAACCGATTAGATCTCCAAAATTTGATGTTGTAAGGTCTAGTTGATAGTTTGTCGCGAGATTTATTGTCGTTTTGAAAGTTGTGTTGTTAAATTTCAAGGTTATTGGATATGAAGTTTTGTCTGAAGTCTTTATTTTTGTATTTTCTTTAATAAAATCATTGAAACCAACATAATTCCATGTACCCGGCGGGAATATTATATCTTTCCAAGTTTTCCCGTCATCAGAAGAGTATTTTATTTTTTGGTTGCCCAGCTCTGATGTGATATTGAACCATGTGAAAGACATTGATATGATTCGACCTAAACCGAGTTCATATTGTCTGTTTGGATCAAGTAATATTGGTTGGGTATATCTAATTGTGAAATCACTGGGTTTGTTTTTGGTATGTTTTTTAACGTTATGAGAAGATAACACCAATGGTAGTTTCATTATTTATTTATTCACATGAAAAAAGTTTTTATAAATTTGGTTGTAATGATGTTTGTTGATTATGTGGTTTTTCAATAGAATATCGAGAATAGCAACACCAGTGTTTCTAAGCTCTATGCTATTATTACCAGCACCAATTGATCCAACTATTAACTCTAACTTTTTAAGGGCTTCTTTAGGATTAATGAAAACACCGCTTACATTTCCACCTCGCTTTGTTACCTTTCTTTTGAGGCCAGAGCCTTTGATACTCTTCAACTTATTTTGGTTATAGTTGATATAATCGTTGAGAACTTTTCGAGCGTCGTCGATAACCTTTCTTCTGAATTGTGCTTCGGATTGGCTTATCAAACCTTTGTTCAACTGCTTTGTAATGTGTGTTTTATAACCTGGAAGTTGTTGTCTTTTCTTGACTGCACTTTCGATTTTCTTTGACAAGAAAGAATGCCTTGTTTTTTCTGTCATATCTTCTCTTTTGAGTTGCGCTTCAATGTCATCATAGTTGGCCAATCCAAGTTCATCTAAAGTCTCATTTATTCTGTCTTCTTCAAAAATCTCATAATCTGGAACTTCATATTCTGGTGGGTCTTCAAGTTGCATATACTCAGGATTGACATATATTTTCTTTTTTCCTGTTTCCAAATCTTTGAGAACATCATCATATGAGGGTGGTTTTGGAACAAGCTGTTTTGCAGTTTGTGGTTGAACCCCTTCATCAAACAAATCTTCAAGATTGAAATCTGGTATTCCTTCATCTTCGATATTGATACCATAATCTGGAATCTCTGCTTTTTTCCTTTGCAACCGTCTTTTAATAGGTTGAGGTTGTGTCAACTCTTTCAAACCGGATGTTATTGGTTTGAAAAGCTTTTCTGCTTCAACGTCACTCATTGTATCGGATATTTTCTTTTGTTTCAGCGTTTCTCTAATAGTATTGATATCTTGACCAATTTTCGATCTTTTTTCAGCCATTTCTTTCCACTTGAGGAGACTCATTTTATTTAATTAAAACAAAATATTTTTTTTTTATTCAAAATGGGGTTATTGAATATAAAAAAGCTCGCATAGCGTGTCGCATAGCGTGTCGCATAGCGTGTCGCATAGCGTGTCGCATAGCGTGTCGCATAAAATTATTAATAAAAAAAAAATCTGTTGTGAATTAATAAAATGGAAAAACTGATAATACCAAACTGTGACGTTGAATGTGATGAAAACAGTAATTTCACTCAGTTGTATCCTTTCATGCCTGATAGATGCTTCAGAATGTTGATCTGCGCTCCGAGTGGGAGTGGTAAAACCAATCTTTTGTTTTACATGATAACCGAACCCCTATTATTTTTTGATAAGATTTATCTATATGCTAAAAACTTACAACAAAACAAGTATCAATATTTGTTGAAAAAATTTGAACCTCTTTCGAAAAAATATGGTTATAATATCATTGAAGCTAGCAACGGCGAGATAATTCCTTATGATGACATGGGTGATGGAAATCAAAAGTTAATCATTTTCGATGATTACCTCTGCAGAGGAAACAAAAATGATGAAGAAATACGTAACTATTTCATTAGCTCTCGAAATAAAAATTGCAGCTGTATCTATCTGTCTCAGTCTTTTTACAAAACAGACAAAACCATCAGATTGAACTGCTCCCATCTCTGCATTTTTGATTTTCCAGACAACAAGAATGAACAGAGTTTGATATGCCGAGAAATGAACATCAGCAAAGACGCCTATATCTCAGCAACAAATGAACCGTACACTTTTCTGTATGTTGATAAACCACGAAAATTCAAAGCAGAAAATTTTACTAAAATAATCTAAATAGTTAATAAAATGAGTTTTTACAATGGAGTATTGAATTTCAATCATTTTATGAATTCGAGAGGTCTTAGAGGTTTGCCCGGTATTGGGTTTAAATTAGATGCTAATAATGACTATGATATGCAGAACAAAAAATTAGTGAATGCAAAAGAAGGAACCAATAATAATGATGTGGTTACAAAAAGCCAGTTAGATAGTGAAATAGCAAAGATTCCAAATGTGGATACAACTCAGTTTGTGAAAAAGACAGGAGCAACTATGATTGGAGACCTAATTTTGCAACCACAGCCGTACCCAATTCATGGAAACACGAATAAAGCCCTCTCTTATAATGCAGCTAGGGAAATATTCTTGAGTAAAAAAGAAGGCGGGTCTATGCTACAATCTTTAGACATGAACAACCATTTTATAACAAATATCAAAGACCCAGTTAATTCAGACCATGGAGTAAATAAAAAATATGTCGATAATCAGCTTGCGAAAAAATTAGATAAAGGAGCTAAAATTGATATGAAAAATAAATCAATTATCAATCTTAATCTTCCAACAAACCAAAGAGACGCAGCATGTGTCGAGTTTGTCAACTACAGACTTAGTGAAACACAAAAAAATTATCTCAAACTTGATGGTACAACAAGTATGTCGGAAGACTTGAATTTAAATAACAATAAAATTGTTAACTTGCAAACCGATTCAAAAAATTCGAAATCCGCAGTTAATGTTGAGTTAATGGAAAATGAAATAACAAATTTGAGAAATCTTGTCACTCAGAAAATTCATGAATCTCATATTATTAATTCAGGACAAAAAAAAGACGCCTTCAGATACTTGATGGAAAACGACGACGAATCTTCAAGTGAATCAAATATTCAGGTTTTGGGTATTGTTAATTTTTCCAATTCTCCACATCAAATTAATAAAAAAGCTTACCAACTTAAACTCCTGTTTCAAAAAAGCTCACCAAACCAGTACCAATCACGCCTCGGTTTCAACCTTTTTAAACTTCCTGTTGGATACTATACTTTTGTAGTTGAATGGTTTCCGCCGGAAATGAGTGAGTTGAGTGTGGCAGTTCAAGGCACCACGATTTCAATTTCTAATTATACAACAAAAACATTCGTAAACTATACCAAAACAGTTGTCAATTTTCATCGATGGGGTAGCTCGCCTCCGCAATTCATTTATCTCGATCTACAGGGCACAGTTAATTTTCCATCACTTTTAACAATTGGACATCTTATTGTTTATGGTGTAAAAGAAACGATTTCAAATGTTGACCCAAGTGTCTATGACACCGCTTTTGCTATTGAGAATGGTAAGATGGTGATGGAGACAGATTTATCTTTAAACGGGCATCATTTGAGTGGTTCCGTTCATTACATAAATGGAATTTTGAATACAAAAAATGGGAACACATTTTTATTAAATGGTTGTGACAAAATAATCATTCCAAATCATAGCCACATATTAACTATAACAGTGCTCTATTTCAAAGTCAAAAGACGATATACGCCTATTTCTTTAAAAGTAAAACACAGTGACCATTTAACTCAATCAATCACTTACACTTCAACCCAATCAACTAAATCACAGACAATAAATATCAATTTAGTACTAGCGTTTGGTCATTTGGCAGTAGAACTGGGTTCAGTTGTAAAAAATGCAGAACTCTTAATGTTGATTGAATATAGAGTGCCATAAACATTTATTATATATCACAATGTGGAACATATCAACCAAACACTTCAAAGCTGACCGATGTTTCGGCATCGTTTACAGGATGAGAACAGCTATTTTAATTGATTAAAAACATCAGAACATTATACTCCAATATTAAAGTGTCATTCGAAAAGAAAAAATGTGGTCATATAATATAAATGGATAGACGTGAAAGCATATTCAATTGGAATCATGTTTCAGAAAAATTAACGGAAGATCAAATATTCGAGTTGAAAGCATTGTACAAATTCTACCATAAGAAATACTGGCTTGCTAAAATGACTTACAAATATTACAAAAAGGCAGAACTTGCATGTAATATTGGATCCGCTTTATTGGTAGTTACGGGAACAGTAGTTGGCGGTGTTACGCTAAACCCTGTTGTTCTCGGAACAATATCTGGTTCTGGTCTATTGCTTAAAACATATTCAGAGATCAAAAATTACAAAAGGAAAATTGAGATGTCTAAATTTGCCTACACATCTTATTCAAAAGTTTTAACAGACTTACGATCCTTTATGAGAGGACTGAAGTATGATGAAAAAGAATTTTTTGATTATGTCAAAGTTCTTGATGAATTAATCATTGATATGTGTCCATTAACTGACAAATTTGAAAAGAAATACAACAGGGTATTCATCCAAGAATAGATCTTATTTTTACGTTCACTACAAACTTCAAAACAAAAGAACTGTCTAACGTGTTAGACAGACAATTGAAAACTTCAAATACAAGTTCATCTGATTTTGCATGTTAATTTGATGACTCATTTCCTCGGGAAAGTCCCTGCGGTTTTTAAAACAAAAGAACTGTCTAACATGTTAGACAGACAATTGAAAAGGTTTGAATATACAAGTTTCATTATAAACAAAATAATGAAACTCATGTAATTTTACGTAACTTTTCTAAATATTTTTCCCAATTGTTGGCCATGAATTTTTTATTAACAAAAATACATGGTGTGAAACTTAAATTCATATCCCATAAATTTCGCGTTATTATTACTTGTTTGTTTGAGAAATTAATTCCTTCAATTTCGTTTATACGACCATTATTGTAATCAATATCGTTGGCTGTGATTGTTTTGAATACCATTGCAATTAAAATGGTTGACAAAAGATAGCGTGCCTGTTTGATTGACAGAGAGTACTTGGTTCTCATTTTAGAAACATAAAGTTCAATCAAGAGCTCTTTCATTTTTTTCGTTTTAATATCATTCCAATTTTTAATATCATTTATCTTTCCTGCTTCATCTTGGTAGGAAAAAATACCTAAATGGTTTTTCAACAATGAATGAACTTCATTATATAAAATTTTACTATCTTTTTTTTCTATTTCGTAAATGAACTCTTTTTGATTAAGACTACAACATAAAAAATCTTGGGAAATATAAGTTTCAAGGGGTGGTATTCCGAATGCAAGATCAAAAAAAATATTTTCCCAAAAAACATTATCAGTGTATTGACAACAGTCTAGGAAAAATGGGTAAACAAGTTTTTTTACATACATTCATTATTATGTCTTATTTCTTTAAAATATCACTCAGCTGTTTTGACGACAAGCGATATATCCACGAAAATGGCGTGACAAGTTATGCATATGGTTTCGAAAATAGCGAAATCTTTTGGATATAAAACGGTAAAAATTTGACTGGGAATTTTTTCAGTCAAATTTAAAAAAAATTGGTGGTGAATTTTTGTTTGACTGGAAAAAATTCTCTGCTAAAATTTGACAGGAAATTTGACTGATGACCTGAAAGATTTTTCTGAAAAATTGGGGAAAATTGTTGGAAAATTTGCAGAAATTTGACGGAAATTAATCATAAATTTGACGGATGGCCTCATACCCTCAATTACCATACTACTGGAGTACCCTGGAGGCTATCTGTTCTCTTACATGAATTAACGTATTTTGTAGAACACTCCAGCCAAAACTTCAGATTTCGAATAAAAAGATTAGAAAACTAAAGTAGCCGGATGATTTCCAAGGAACAACATTTTGTACAAACCAGACATTTATAGTTAAATGAATAGTACAACCTCCAAAAAATTGTAAATATGCCGTAATAATGTGTATTAATGTTGAAAAACTTAGCTGAGCGGTTTTGAACTGATCAAACCTGACTCACCTGAAATCTATCGGGGGGGAAGGGGGGGGGGGAGGAAAGACTTCAATAGCTGCAAAATGTTTATGTGCAAAATCTGCATGTATTTGTTGAGTGTTAAAAGCTGATTTAACGCAACCCATTTGTCCCTCAGCAGATATGTCTATTTTAGGAAAATGCCAATTTTGCATAAGCTATATTAAAGCTTAAAAGTGAATTGCCCGTAAAGATTTTTCCATAACGTTTAAGTACAATCCTTTGGCTCTTTTGGGCAATGCAGATCAACCATAGATCTTGTCTACTACATACAAAAATATTCCTTTTAAATTTGGTAAAATTGGCACTTTTTCAAATCTGCCAAACCACACTCCTGTTGGAAATTATTGTTCAGCTGATAAGGAGAGTCTGAAAGAAATATTAGTATTTTTGTGAAGAAGAAGGTCAGTTTAGTAAAGACACATCGTTTGATTTATCATTGGCTGACATTTGTTTTGACAAGAGACATGCAAAGTTGGTAAAGTTTGGAAATTTTTTTGAGCCAAAATTGCTCCCAGGGGGGTCAAACTTAAATTGCCTGTCCTGTGACCACATTAGTATTAGAAGACAAAATAATGCCGATTTGATTACTTGCTCATGACTAGCTTTCAGCAGGCGTAGTTTGAGATAGGGTTGTTTGTGACCATTTCCAAAAATCTTTGAACCTCTCGTGGACTGGTTCTTAAACCTTCCCACCTACCTATCCACACACCCATGCAAAAGTCATTTTTGGAGGCTGAAACCTTCACGAAGGCTTTCCACTCCCTGGCTTGACACAAACGAGCAAGCTTAGTGACCGTCTGCGCATGCATCATTTTCCTAGAGTACGGTATACGAATATAGTTGGAAGGTTGTCGTAAATAAAGATCATCAAGGGTTTTTTAAAAACTGTTTAAACGTTATCTACTAAAATCGAGATATATTGCTACAGGTCACAAGCTTCAGGAGTAAACATGACCGAACGACTTCAGTTAACTACGTCAAAGGGGCATTTAGGCACAAATCGTAGAGAAGAAGTCCTGAGACAGTACGCATTAAAGTACCTCTAATGATTGACTGTTATCGTATCCACATTGCAGAATTTCAAACCATACGATAACAGCTGTTGAAGTTTGATATCCCGGTTAAAAGCTTTAATTATAAAAAGACAACGGCTTGTCAACTGAGGAGGCGTATTGGCTAAATGATTATTGTAATTGCTAGGGAATGACGAATCATAGGGGTTAGCAAGCCAGACGAAGTTGTGAGAGAAAGCTAAAGGCTGTTAAAAGTCTGCAACCATGAACACAACGATGAAAGAATCAAGGTGCTTCAGCCCACTGAATTCTACAGCAGCCAAAGACTCTGAAATCCCGGACTCCTGCCGATGTTTTGCCATTGAATGGCAAAACATCGGCAGGAGGTCTAATATTTCCTTACACGTATCCTCACCACAGGGCCGAGCTCTGCGGTATGAAAGGCGTTAAAAAGCAAATTTTTGAAATTCCTTTCTGTCAGTGACACGACGAGTTTGTCAAATCCCTCGAAAAAAGACAGGCTTTTGGCTTATATACAAGCGCGCTAACTAGACATCCCTAATGAAAGAAATAAATTACGTATGCAAGAGAGAGTGCAAAGATCACGCGTAATTTGTAAAACAATTAACCAACTTTAATACAACGTTGTTAAGAATCGTAGATTTATTGTGCCGAGCGAGCCTTTTTCGCGTGTCTAAAGGAATATCGCTCGCTGACGACTTAAGTGTGCAACTAAATATAACACGGTTTCGTTGAAGACAAAACTACTTGTTTTCATTTGTTTTACAGTTCCCAAACTTATTTCGTAGAAATATATCTCGGAAGCATGTTAACTTCGTCGCTCGCAAATGACTACAGCTAAAAAGGCTCTTTTGTACTGGCCTTTTCTTAAATTTTCATGTGAGAAATAGACTTCAATTAATCTCTAATTTTGGCGATGGCGATGGCGATGGCGGTAAGGCGGACGACGAGAGAAAAACCACGCGAGAAATTTGGAGACTGAACAGAGGCGAAGCGAAGGGAGCTAGGGCAGAAAATTTAGCCAGGGAGTTTGAATCAAGCGCTTAAATTCCAAGCGAAAACTAAGTCAGTAGTCTGTAATTTTCGGGGCTTATTGTGAGAGGCGATTTTCGCGAGCGCGTGTATTTCGCCGGAAATTATCGCCAGAAGGCAGGGACAACTCGCAGTCTATGCGACAAAAAGAGGCGATCACTGGTAACTTTCGATAAACAACAGAATGGTAACAGCTTGCGAAACTAGTAGCAATTCCCCGATCTTCGAGAAACCTAAAAGTTACTCCGGGATTTCCGGTAATTCACTTCAGTCAGCCATATTAACGTTCGCGCGTACTTCTTATTAAGATAAAATTTCTTTTCAGTTATTCGTTCACCACTATCATTCTTACTCGGAAACGGCTCAAAGTGATAACTCGGTTGACTTATTATACGGAAAGCTATGAAATTTCGATTGTGCGAATACTAAATTGGTAAAAATGCTTCTTTGTTTTGAGTTCTTAGTAATCAGTGACAAAGTTGGAAGACAACTAAGAAAAACTTGGCTTTTCACAGCTCACTCCTGAATATCGCTGAAATCTACGAGACGTTTTGCACCCTGTGCAGAAAGCTATTTAGAATGCGAAATGCTTTGGAAAAACATTTTAACAAAATAAAAGCACCCTGGAAATGACATACCGGAAAGCAGACTTTTTTCTTGGAGATAAGCAAGCTGCAAAAGTGTATTTCCGACTTCTGAGAAAGCGTGTTCAGTATTTGCAGTGGTTTGCAGAACTAGTGGAGTGTAGAACTCTGCACACAATCCTTGTGTTCCTGGTAAGTAGGCTTTGAACTCTCTAAGGAGGGGTACTTCGCAATGCAAGTGGAAATTGACGACGGACACGTGAATGTCATTGGGAGAAACGAGGCACGCGACCACGATAGGGTACACTCTTTTTTTATATATAAGAACCAGTAGTACATTCGGCCCGTTTGGGCGGTAATGCTGGCTCCTGATTGGTCGAGAGCAAATCAATGACGTCATAGTATTTCCGGTGTGGGAAACCGCTGACCAGTGAGTAAAAGGGGATCGTGGGCTCATACAACCGGAAGTCACGTGATTTGAGAGGGGAAACCGCTGCCCAGTGGAAAAAAGAGATGGTGGGCTCAAGGTGGGTAAAAACCGCTGCCCAGTGGAAAAAAATGGATGGTGGGCTCAAGGTGGGTGAAAACCGCTGACCAGTGGAAAAAATCGATCGTGGGCTCAAGGTGGGTGAAAACCGCGGAGAAAACGCGGGCTCAAAAGTCCAAAGTCCAAGTGGGTGAAGAGGGGGTAGTCCTTTTGAAAAACAACACGAATAAAAAAAAAATAAATTTTTATTAATTTGTTTTTACAAAGAACGTTTTCCTGAGTGTTCCTTAATGTTCATCCCCAAGTATCTCTCACTGGTAACCATATGGGTATGTCTTGAAGGTGCGGGGATCCAGGACTCGTTTGTCATATACCAACTTGTAACTCTTGTACTGGGGGAAAGTGAAGAGTTCATAGGTGTTAGGATTCCGGACGATTTGATTGGTGTTAATAATCTGGACTTCTCGTGGCTTGAGGAGGGGGTTCTGGATTTCGTCGAGGACATTCTGTCGCATGACATCATAGTTGAGTTGTGCATGACCTTCGCTGTTGAGTCGGAAGCCTCTGACCTTGCATTCGACCTTTCCTTTATTCGTAGCATAGCCATAATTCTTGGGTCCTCCGCTGACGAATTCTTCGATGTATTCTTGTTCCTTTAATTCGGAGGTGAAGTCCCCTAGATAGGAACCCAAGACAGGTCGGAATTGAGTGGGTGTTTCCTCCAGGTAGATAATGGAATCCGTGTCGAAGTACAACACTCTTTCCCCTAAGGCTTCCAGGGTGGCATAGAGTTTGAGCCGGGCATGGCAGGTGGTGAAGCAGGCCACAAAAATGTTGAGGTTGGGTGAAACGCGGATGTCCTCTTTTTGGTTTTGGTAGTGCACCTCCACCATGTCGTCATTGATGACCGAGACGTGACGGACGTCCAAGACATCAGTATCCAGGAAACGATGAAAGGCCTGTGGATCATGAAATGTTTGAATTTGGGTCTTGTTGAGACGTTGACCAAACTTGCCCCACATGGAGTTGAGCATGAGTTTTGCTAGGGTACGCAGCCCCGGGTTGTACTTAATGTTGTCGTACTCTAATTGGATGCCTTCATGCTCCAAGTACTTGTGGATGTAACGTTGCTTTTCTTCTTCTGTCATGTCATCCTTAGGCCACCCACTGGCTTCTTGTTTGATTTTGAGCCAGGTATTCACATAATCTTCGAAGAGGCCCTCACAGGTTTCTTCAAAATGCCAGGCTTCATAGATGTATTGAACTTGGTACCCGAGCTCGACGGCTTTATACAACTCTGGGGTGCACCAGGTACTGGTGAGGGCGCGTTGTTCGTCGGGGTGAGGGCAATGATAGGATCGGTCCAAAAGAGGTTTGGCCATTTCTTCTTCCACACAACGGGCACAGAGGGGAAAGAGTAGTTTGTCACCATGACGGTAAGGTAGCACGGGATGGTACAATTCACGGGGAGGCAGGATTTTGCATTGGATGAGGCCAAAGTACTGGTGGATGTCCGTGTGACCCGGGGTGAAGATGATGTTCGGATGTCCTTTGGGGTACACAGACTTCTTGTTGACCCACGGGTACAAGGAGGTGACATCGATGTAGTGAATTTTTTGGCCAGGGGTGATATGATGGTAGAGTTTGATGGCATTGGTACGACCTCCACAGAAAGCCTCTCGAGGTTCCAGAGGATCGATAAAGTTGAGTTCCCGGACGAAGGCCTTGATCTCTGGTTGGGTTTTTAGGAGGTGCTCCCATTCACATCCCCAGATTTGAATGACATTGTACCCTCGTTCGGTAAGCTTTTGGACTTTGTCTTGGGTGGCGTCATAGAGGTCGTGCATCGTCAGATCATAGTTGCGGGGATGTTTTTCGTGGCGATGGGGGAAACACGTCGGGCATCCGTGGGTGAAACAGCCTTGAAATTCGTAGACGGTGTGGGTGTGGGAGCAATAACCATCCACATGCATGTGGGTCCCGGGGATCTTTTTCTCGCCCTCATTTCGGACATGTTGGATGTACTGTGGGTTTGGATGGGCATTGGCTAGTAGATCAGCGGGGGTAAGATCTTGGAGGGCGCGTTGACGTAGTTGGTGATCGCACCAGGTTAACCATTGAAGGGCTGGGAGGGACTGGTTGATGTGATTGATTCTCCACCCCTTAGGACCGGCGGGTTCACTGGCAATACTGTTGGGGATCATCCGGTTCATACGTAAATCTCGATTACAAGCGGAGGCAATGGTGACGTGATCGAAGGGATTGAAGCCGGTCAAGTTTTCAAACAGGCGTTTGAAAGTCAGACATCCTTGTTTGAGGAGTCGTACATCGGAACTGCAATAGGCCAACAACTCTTGTTGAAAATGAAACACCACACCCTGGTCGCGTTGTTGTTGATGCCAGGTTTCAAAGGCTTGTCTTCCTTCAAGTGTCATGGTCTCAGGCATGTAGTGATCGCGTGAGGGGAGGATGCCCACGTACTGTTGATTGTCGGGTATGTTGAACTTGTGGGGGAAATACCCTTTGCAGAGTTCGGTCAAGCCAAAGGTTTTGGGAAAGGCAGAGAGGGGCATCTGGAAGAAACTCATGGAATCGATGAACCGGATGCGGTCATGTTGGATCTCTAAGAGTTTACATCCGTTGCGGAGTTGTTGGACGAGGCGGTTGTCCCCATAGTATTCTTGGATGATGAAGTACCCGTCGTACCCCTGGAAGTTATGAGCGATTACATTGACTTGACGGGTATCGTGGAGAGTCAAGGTATCCAGCCATTCCAGAAAGTCACGGATACAAGTGGGACCTGGGAAAGGCTTGGGTTCCTCGTTGTCTTCGGTTTCGGCCACGACGAGATTGGCAAGGTGTTTTTCCTGGGGTTGCATGGCTTCGATATCAAAGAAGACGTGTAAGGGTGGCAGGTCGTTGTCGTCCTCGTCCTCGGAGGAGACAGGGGGTTCGGCGGCGGCGGCACCTCGTTTGGCACGAGGACCTTTTTGACGGGTTCTCTTTCTCTTCTTTTGGTCTTGAGGTTTAGGGGCTCTTTGTATAAAACATTGGTGGTCGTCGGCGTGGACGTACTGATGACAAGACGGGCAGTCTATGTGGAAACAACGGTGACGTTGAATGCGGGACAAGCCCACATTTTGTTGATAACAGTCCTTGCATCGGTGTCGTTGACAGCACACGGAGGTCTGGAGGCCCGTGGCGGGTTTGCCCGCATGGGTCTTGCTGGCATGGGCTTCCTTACACGCGGGTCCAAAAAAGTCCCGATGACATGACCCGCAACGTTGAGTGGCTTTGAGTTGCCGGGGGTACGCATATTGAAAGTCGGGGCAATCTTTCTGTCGACAGGCTCCACACACCTTGGTCTTGGTACATCGATGCAGTCCCTCATCGTTATAGGGTTTCCAACAATCCGCACACACATAACTGGACCCGAAAAATCCCGGCAATTTGGTGATGACATCATAATGGTCTTGGTTGTGCAACAGGATCAGTTGTTTGTCTCGTGGGGGCCCAAACGTCGTGATGTGGAACGATCGCTGTGCATCGACCAGGATGATCTGGTAACCTCTGAGGGAGGGAGCTTGACTGAATTGGGTCAAGGCGTCATAGCTGCAAGGACCGAGGGGTACCTTGGCTTCCCGATGCAGGTCCCAAGCGAGGGTTCTTTGCAGGGGGCCCTCTCCCTTCCGAATGGCTTTCTGTTTGGGGTGCTGGTCCACGCGAGCTTTGGCAACCACGAGGGCTCTGGCACAACAGAGCTCATCATCATTTTGGATGCGGATGACCGATTTTTTCTTGGCCGTTAACAGGGCCATGGTGGGATGGCCGGGTTTGCCACGACGCGGTTTGCCGGTACCTTGAGGCGCATGATGAACTTGCGTGATGGAGACTTGAAAAGAATCGTCCATTTCAAATTGTTCGTTGCTGTTGAGGGCTTGGGCTAAACGTTGGAAGAGGGCCTCCACCCGTTCTGTGTCTCGACGCCATTCCCCTGCCCGTAATCCCCACCCCTGAAAATTATTGTGGAGGCGATCGGAGGCGATGGTAAAGTAAAGGCGATCTTGATCGTGGAGGTCAGGCGTGGTGGTCAACACTTGATCGACGGCTCGACGTAATCCATCTTGGAGAGCTTGGGTTATATTTTGGCCTGGAAGCAAGTTTCCCCTTTGACGTAACTGAGTCTTGAAATGACGTTCTTGTACCCCCATGCGATCACTCTTCCGATTCACAAAAGGTTCTAAGTCAAATTGGAAGGTAACGTGTTCAGCGGGATCCAATCCGCCCCCGCTTTGTTCGAAGTGGTGCAATGCCTCTTCACAAATAGCGTCGTCGCTGTCCGGCATCTCTTCAGTTGAAATCAAACGTCCCACACAGGAATGGCTGTTGTCTTCGGAGTCACTTACGTCCAAGCCGAGCAAGGACAGGATCTCATGGTGGGCGAGACCACTTGGCCCCGCCGCCTCGTCATCTTGAGAGGACATGATCAGATAAACTGACTGGCGATCGGGGTTCGTTTTTTATAGAGAACCAAAATGTCACGTGGGAGGGGAAGGAGCCAATGAGAAGGAGACTCCATGATGCTTTGGGAGGGGGACTAGGGTGGGGGGACCCCCCTCCCCCTCTCTAGTTTGGACCCATGAGGCCTTGGGAGGGGGACTGGGGTGGGGGGACCCCCCTCCCCCCTCCCTAGTTTGGACCCATGAGGCTTTGCAGGGAAGGACCCAGAGACTATAAAACAGATCGAACCTCCGGCTGAGTCATCTCAAAATGGTCTCTCGTCAAGACGCCTTACTCATCGAGTTTGAAAAGGTCGAGGCGGATCTCGAGGTCGAAGCGATTTTAAAGAACACCAAGACGGACTTTGGCCTGGACGACGAGTTGACTGCCTTTGGGGAACAGTTGAAAGAAAGAGAACGGCAGAAAGAGGCAGCCCAGGCGGCACGCGAGGCCCAAGTCAAAGAACACTGGTCCCCCGGGTGTTACCCGCAACTCAATACAGCGTGGTTCATTGAAGGATTGGACTATTGTTGCCCGTATTGGCGCTTTGAATTTAAGAGACCCTTAACACCGCCGCCTGTACCGCCATCCTCCCCGGAACCATGCCGGACATCCCAGACCAAGAGGAGGAAAGTTGGACCGTCCTAAATTTGGATTCGGGGGACATCCTGTCCGTGGAACTCCCTGTGTGGGAACAGGAGGCGTTGTTGGCGGATGAGGTGATGGCTTGGTTGAACGAGCTGATAGCCACCCTGGAGGACCCTTTAGAAAGGAGTGTGGATCTCCAAGACTTGTGGGAGGACATGTCTACCGAGGAATACGAACAATTGCTCGACACCCTCATGAATGAGGATGTTTAAAAAAAGAAGAGACGGCTTTGACATTTTGTATTGATTTATTTTTTCTATGAAAAAAAAACACATGTGGATCATTTGTCTACATCACAACTGTAGAAACATGGTACGGTTTCCCATTAAAAGTTACAATTTTAAACGTTTCTTGGCTTGCATGATTTTCTTAACCACCCGTTCCGTCTTGGTTTTCTTGCCGGGTAATTTATCAATGGCTTGGATCATCTTGGTATCGGCTTTCCATTTGTCTTGCAAATTCTTGGCACGGCTGTAATCAATGTCGTGTTGTTTCGCAATTTGGTCCAAGCGATTTTTGCCGGGATCCCCACGTTTTAGACGTTTGGCTAAATGCGTCCCAGGGCCCATGTATTGATAGCCAGGCCAATGAAATTCTTTGCCGGTTTTGGCAATCCATTTTTGGACATCCAAGGCCCCTCCGCGTTGACGGCGTTTCACACCCCTTCTCCTCCTCTTGGTGCGGGGTGCCATCTTTTTACTCACTGTCGTAATCCAATCGACGTCGTAACTTTTTGCCTCGGTGCCAATCTTCCCAACCGGGTAAGGGTTTTAATGCTTGCACTTCACGGGAGATGCCTTTGCCTTTGCCTTTGCCTTTGCCTTTGCCCCAAGGACTCTCAGCTATCTTTTTTTCCAAGGTCTTGCGACGTTCTCGAATGGTTTCTAAACGCGATTGTAGATCCCCTCGACTAGTGGATGGGCTCCCTTTCTTGACAATCTTACTACTGGTGGCTGCTCCTTTGCCTTTCTTGGTTGCAGGGGTAATGGGTGGTTTGGGAGTCGACGGGCTGCCTTTTATCATGCGCTTCAACCATTGTTCCACGGGCCCCGTTACCAAATCCCCGGCCTCTTCCTCTTCGTCTTCGCCAGGAGGTGCACCCGGGGCCCCCACTCCCACGCCTCCGGGAAATTGACGAATGCGTTTGGTTAACTTGATTAATTCTTGACTCAACGGTTTGGTTTGAGCATTGACCACGGCCGGGGGCAATTGGGGATTGGCTAACAAGACATGTTTTTGAGCGGCGAGTTTGGCGGCTTTGTTCAACAAGGCATTTTCGGTGAGTTCTCCTTTGTAATATTGAACGAGTTGTTCCAAATCCTTGTGGGGAATCATGTAGACTGCATCCATGGGGGTTGACTACACTCGGAGCAAAGTTCCCCGTCTTCTATTTGACGACAGCTCTCACAAAGACGGGTCTTTAAGATGTGCCTGTACTCTCGATACAACAGGTGATATTTATGCTTCCAATAATGACACTCGTCTTTCCACCGGTCGGTAGCCCGATTGGCCTCTTGTAACAGGGTGATCCATGTGGCCAGGGTTAACGGGTCGGTCGAGCACATTGACATAACACCTCGTGAAGTCCTTGAAACAAGCCGCGTCCTTTTTGTTGAACCAACCACGCCCGACGTTTTTTGACGGAATGTCGACGACGTCCCAAATCGCGTAGCACCCTTTTATAGGGTTGAAGTTTAGACAGCATGGGGGGTGTGACGGGAATCTTGTTTTTTAAAAAGTTCAAGACCAGTTCACTCACGGCATTAATTTGATCGGCATTGGCATGTTGTAACAACTCTTGACGTTTGGAACCATTGGCTTCTTGTAACATGGACCGTAAAAACGGTAATTGACGTCGAAGACGTTGCATCGTTTATCGGTGACGGCGACGATAGCGTTGCTTGGCTTTTTGGATCGTGCGTTTTATACGTTTATCCGTTTCCAAGGCCACGGCTTTCCCCAATCCCGTCAGGGCAGGGACCAATAGATTTACAAAACCACCGCGTTGACGACGTCGTCGTCGGCGTCTTCTCTTCAAGGATACCATGAGTGCGACAAGACACGTTGAAGGGCTTTGTTTTGTTTGATGAGGTCTTGCGTCTCTTTATAGCCTTGACGGGTATTGCGTTTCAAATCGGACCACCAACCCCCACCTCGTTGTCGTCGTCGGTAATGTTGTACATTATCGGTAATGCCTTTTAAGGCTTGCCCGCCTAATTTGCCTAAAGCCAGTCCAAACCCAGGCGCGGGGCCTGAGAGAAACATACTCATGCCATGGGCAATTTTATCCACCAAACGGGGTTTGCGACGCATTAAAGCTCCTCCTTGTTGTTGTTTCCTTTTTCTGCGTCGTCGTCGTCGTCGGACGGCCATGGTTCTAAGAGTGTCGGGCTGGGAGGGAGCGGCTTTTTATGGATCCAGTAGTCTTTGGGTTTCAAGGGACGAGGACATCCGTCTACATAGCATAGGGCTTCCAAAGGTTGGTACACAAAATGACGATGGTAATCTTGCACACATCGTTTGGGTAACGGAGGGGTGAAATCCACAATGGTGTCATCCAACGTTTGCATCTTGATTAAAAATCCTTCCAGGTCCTCCAAGGGGACACCCCTCACATAGGTTTTCAATTCGGTCAAGGCTTTGGCATAGGTGGTAAACGCAAATCGACTCATGGTCACTTTAAATCGATATTGTTTAAAATCATTCCATCCTTTGACCACGGTGCCCACCGCCGCCAAACAGGCTACCAACGTACTGTTGTCCAACAGGGGACCCGCAATCATGCCCGCGGCCATCAGGAGTAACGCCAGGCCATTGAACAAGGCATTGATCCACTTGTAATGATTCAACATTTTTCGATAACACCACCATTGTTGATGGTAAAAGGCATACAAGGAATCCATCCGTTGTAACAATTCCGGTGGGAAGGGGATGCCAGGACGTCGAGATCCATTCAATAACGACACGACGGTTTTCATCCTCACGGCGAGATGCGGGACGACGAGGTTTGTACGCTCGGGGCTCCTCCTTGTTTATAACTGGTCACAATGCTATTGGTCATGGTCACATTAGCAATGTCCCGTCCTTGGGCCAATTGTTCTTGATCTTGTAACAGCATGCGTAAACGGCGTTGTAAATCGGCTTGACGCAAGGTACGTGGGGGTGTACTATCGCTCCAAGATCCTCGAAAGCTGGCTGGATTGGAGGCAGGTGTCAAAGGCGACGTGGGGGTATTTCGTCGTCGTCCTCGTATGCGTCTAGGACGTCGTCCACGACGACCCCCACCACCACCACCACCACCACCACCGCCGCCGCCACCAGCACCACCAGCACCACCACCACCACCACCACCACCAGCACCTCCGGCACCAGCACCACCAGCACCCCCAACACCACCACCACTACCACCAGCACCTCCACGTCCACCCCCACCACCACGTCCACCACCACGTCCACCACGTCCACCACGTCCACCCCCATTACCCCCAGCCCCCGCGGCTGTTCGAGCACCCGTCGCCCGGGGTACGCTAGGAGGTGTCGCAGGCGTTCGAGCTCCAGAAGACGGCGGGGTAGTGTGTATGCTACGGAACGATTGACTTCCTGGGCTTCCTACCCCCGCGGGGGAAGAGGCCTGTGCAGGGAGTGCCCCATCTACATCGGGCCAACTCGCGATGACGTCGGCAGGGGGGAGGGATTGCATAAACTCATAGAGGGGATCAGGGGGCATTTCCTCCATGACCGCGTCGAGAAGGCCTTGGTCTCCCGAGATATACAAATCTTGCCAAGCCCTTGGGGACATGGCATTGCTGCTGGACGCCCCCACCCCGGCCGGGGCCACGGTATCGTACGATTGCGGAGGTTGACGGTCGTCCTCGGCCATGGTTGCTCTCTTTTCCGGTTCCAAAGGAGGTGTTGGGCCTTTATACTTGCTTTTGATAAGTGCGCGTCCATCCTTCGTCTTTTAACAGGTGACTCAACACCCGTTGTTGATCGGAGGAGGACGGGTGTAAATCCAAGACCAAATAGCCATACGGGCGCGTGGTGGCTTGATGAAACGTTTCCAAGGTGTCTTTCCACGTGGTGGGAAACGATTGCAACATGACATTGCGTACCCCTAATTGATCCCGGGGATTCTTGAACGCCACAATGTAATGCGCATTGCGGGATATACTTTTGGCATAGCGCCCCGTGGGAAACATGTCTTGGCACAAGTAGAGCACCGTCACTCCTTGATGATGGGAATGTTTGGTGAATAAATCCAACACGCGTTTATCGTGACTCCCTTCATCCATTAAATCATCCAAGACCAGCACCCCCTGTCCTTGAGGAAACCATTGCACCAAGGCGTCATGATCGGGAATCCCTTCGTGAAACCTCACCCCACGATCTTGCATGCCTCGAAATCGATCTTGCCACGCCCCATAACAATAATGCACTTGGGTCGGTGGGGTGTCAAACAACTCGGGGTTGTCTACCAAGAGTTTTTCCGTAAACACCGTTTTGCCACATCCCGAGGGTCCTACCACCAAGATAGAGGAGGGAGTATGAAAACGAAACGGTTTCCCCGTTTGCATGATGATGATACTACCCATTGAGAAAAAAAAGGCACCTTTTTATTGGAATCGGTGGGACTCGAACCCACGCACGACCCTCCTCATGTATTCGAGGGGATCCAAAGGCTCTACCGACTGAGCTACGACTCCGACACACTTGTTTTCCAACACATTTTATTTAATCATTCCTTTGATGATACGGATGACAACAAAGTTGATACCATCGGGCTTCTTGGCCTACAATCAATTGTTGAACGCGTTGACCGGCTTGATGGTCATTGCTTACATAATCATGATCGGAAAACTCATTTAAAAAGTCTTGCAAGGTCCGTCCACGGGCTTTGGCTTTCAAGTACAACAAGGCGTAATCCCCACAACTCTTGCTTGAAATGGCTTGGAGGGACTTGCCATTGGTTACCACATACTTCCAATGTTTCCCCATCCAAGCTTGGAACGGGGCGGCTTGCACGTACGTGTCCATGGGCAAAGCATAACTGTCGAGGATTTCACACACGTTTCCCTCGGTCCACACCCCTAACCAATGTTGTCCGGGTTGATCGTGCGGGTCGGTGTTCACAATGTACCCTTGGGGTGGGGTCTTGACAGGTTTCTTGGGTAAACGATCACAGGCCACTGTTCCGTAAAAGACAGGTTTCAAGTGGGGGTCGTCTCGGGCTAAATAATCCAATTGCACATTATTCAAGGCCACGTGTTCCATTTCTTCAGTGTTGGTAAATGTTGTACAACACGGCTCCGTTGCGGTCAATCTCCAGCAAGTTCTCAAATTCTCCATAGACGAGCACGGTTATATTGACCCCGGGGGCGGCTCCAAATTCCAAGACCAATTGTAAATCACCGGTTTGCTTGGGGTTGAGGTTTTGACTGTCGGCACAGCCATTGGCCACATTGTCAAACATGTACAAGGTACAATTTTTACCTTGACCCCAATCTCCTAGTTCCACCATATTGCCTTTCTTTTTACACCAAGCGCCACTGGCTTGCAGAAACCGGAAGTAGCCCAAGTTATCTCGGCTGCCATTGTTGTGCACTAACTGCAGGGTTTCATAAGGGTATTCTTCGCCTTTGACAATCTGTTTAATGGACGTCAGTCCAAATTTCTGGAAACAGAATGGATCTCGGGTCACATCTCCATTGAAGGCGCGGCTGTCCAACAACCCCACAATCAATCGGTCCGGTATTCTGTTTTGAAACAGGTTGGGGATATCAAAGCGGACCAGGTTGTCTTGCATGGTGAAGGTCCGGATTTCACTGCGGACGGTCGGGTAAGATGCCACTTGGCCTTCATTGTGTCTTTTTTCAGACAAACTCTGGTAGATGGCGTCATTCAAACGCAGTTGGCAGAGATGAAACCGTAGTTTCACATCGCCTTCCATCAATCGACCTGCCAGAGCCACTCCATTGAAAAACAGGGCCGGGCTATTGAAATGAAATTTCATCTTGATTTCGATGCCAGGCACTAACAGTTTGCCGGTGTGAAACACTTCCAAGTGGGGGGTAAACACCAGACTGTGGGTAACGCCTCCAAGATACTTGACCCCTTCGGCCACAGAGCTATCGAAGGCTCCTTTCTGGTTGTCACTGAGAGCGTTCCAGTGAGCATGGTCTCCTGCTTTGTCTGTGTTGGTGGCCGTCCATTGGGGTGGGAAATCCACTTGATTGAACCATCCTTGGGGTCCTAACACGGTCTTGCCATCTTCTCGGTCAAAATTCAGCAAGTTTTCCAGGTACGCTTTGTAATGATAGGTGTCGGATTGTGGACTGATCAACGTGCCATTCAATTGCAAGTCAATTTGTTTGATGATGGAATGGGCCAAATTGTTGACGGGCCACAATTTTTCATCGGCCACCAAGTTGCCATTGGTACTTTTCTTCAATCTCAATTCCATGGTAAAGTAACTGCGTCCCAAATCCACAAAATCGTCTAATCCCGGAATGATGAATTCCATGGGATTGATACCCGTGGTGGTGGGTTGAACGGTAACCATGCGATAGGCATTGATGCTAATGTCGGTCGGGGGCACCTTGAAAATCCGTAACGCCGGGTTGACGGTCCCTTCGGAACGCTCGTGAGCCGGGGCGGTTTGTGTACTCACGTCAGGCATGTTTAACGTCGTCGTCGTCGAGTGGTGGTACGTCGTCGTCGTGAGGGGTTTTTATACCGTCGTCGTGCTAAATGTTGTCTCAAATCAAACCCGGGCAGTCGCATCACCTCGGGACTCAACCAACCGCCACGTTGTCGTCGCATCAGTTTCCAAAACGGATACAGGCCACCCCATTGAGTCAACCCTCGATTACTGCGAATCCGTCGAGGTCGTGAATGCACGGGATCCATGTTCACACGCCCAAAATATCCCGCGCCCGTTTGGTTTGTTTGGGAAATAAGGCACTGGCGACCCGCACGGCGTCTTTCACGCTCTTATGACTCAACGCTTTCTTGGCTTGTTTGGTAATTTCCTTTTTAAGGGCGTCTTCGGCTTTGCGTTTGATCCCGCGTGTCAAACCCGTTGTCAAGCCTCTCTTGATATTACTAGGCAGTTTTAAAGGATTTCGCGTCCTTATAAGACCTTGCAACCCCCCACGCATCAGGTCCGTCGCCAACCCTTTGCCTTGTTGATCATACCACTCGTCGGTTCGAAATCGTGTCAAACTTCCCCCACGCATGGTGTCTTCTTCTTCTTCACCAGGGATGCCTTTGGTTGTTTTTCACAGGGGGTTCGTCTCTTTTTATACTCACATGAGGCTGCACGTAAACGATTCCCCCGCATAGCGTTTTCGTTTTCCTTGTCGGATTTCCTCCATGCGTTTCAAATGCGATTTTCTGGCATTCTTTTTCGCCAACTTTTCTAGCCCTTTGGTGATGGACCAGGCCGTTTTAGGAATTCCCGCAATCACGGCGTTGATCCCTTCCCCCGCTTGGGGAGGTTGTTTTCGGCGTCGTCGTCGTCGTCGTTTCGGAGGCATGATGTTTGACTGGGGGTTCCTTCTCGACTCTCTTTTTTATGTCTTTTTGAAGTGCAAGGTGACAATGGTATGACCGTCACCAAACTTGACCAAGTCTCCTCCGGCACCAATCGTTTCGGCCACTTGAACGTGAATCATTTCCACCACCTCGTTACGAAGAGACATGTATTGAATGTGCAACGGTTCAAAGTAGATGGTACCACGTGCTTCTCGCTTGTACTGGATTTCACGCAACAAATCGGTCACGCGATTGCCCACCATCGTGCTGCCTGCCACGTCCGAGTACACGTGCAAGGATCGTGTGGGTTCCCCCACCACCGCCCGAAACGCCACATTCAAGTTGGTGAAACGCCAACCACAACTCATACTCAATTCCATGTAGTCTTCCACTCGACTGGTGGTCCAAAACACCGCGTTCCCATCCTTATCGGCGATATCCTTCCAATCACTGTTCTTGGTCATGTAGGGGATTTGATCCCCCATGAAGTCTTGCTGTAAGTTCGGGCCCAAAATCCATCCGCTGGTGATTTTACGTAACCATCCCATCTTGGCAGCTAACTTGGTATGAACGGCAAACGAGGGCGTGCGAACGGATCCATCATGAGAGACATTCGTGTTGTCAATGAGCAGATCCTCCCCTTCCCAACGAAACTTGACGTACGTGTGTTTGCCTTGATCGTCCAAAAACGTACCCCCTTGGATCACCGATTCCCGTCGTTTCTGTTCCACATGAGTAATGGCGGCTTTCATAAAACTCACCCCGTCCACCACCCAATCCCAGTCGTTAATATCGTCAATTTTGGTCACGGCCGCTCCATATTTGTTATAGGTCCCTCCGTCTTGACTGGGGGCTTTTAGGTGCCATTTGATGCCTAAGACGTGTTGTCCTTTCATCACCAGCTCGTACAAATTGACGCGGGCATCTGGTAAGGAAATGGCACTCAACCCCACTTGCCATCCACCCCCTGTGAGTTGTAACGGTTTCGGTAGACGAATCTTGAAGTTATTGGCTTGGTTGTTGGGAAATTCACGTCGGTTGGAATGACTGGGTAACGTCACGTAGAACGACATCTTTGTCTGCTTCACACCACCACCTCCCTTTTAAAGTGGAGGGTCAGGAGGGTATGCCCTTCACCAAATTGGGCGAGATCCCCATTGGTTTCGGCCATTTGCGTTTCCACGATTTCCACCACTTCGTTGCGTACCGGGACATATTGAATATGACGCGGTTCAAAGTGCGTGGTTTCTTTGGGCTGGTACTTGATTTCTCGTAAGAGATCCGTGATGCGACCCCCTACCATACTACTGGTCCCTACATCACAATACACGTGTAAAGGACGCACCGAGGGAAATTCCAACGAGGGCCGAAAGGTCGCGTTCAAATTCACAAACCGCCAATTACAGGTCATACTCAAGTTCATATAATCCCCATCCACTTTCCAAAAGGCGGGTTTATTGCTGCCATCCACGACATCCGACGGGGTAGGAATCGTGTCCGAATGAAATTCTTGTAGGATATTGGGTCCCAATCGATACACCCCCGGCGACACTTGTTCAATCCATCCCATTCTCAAGGCCAAGGTTCTACCCCATTCCACGCGGGCCACTTGTCGTGTGTAATCCACATTGACGGTATTCAACACCAAATCCCCGTCGGAGGTCCATTCAAAGGTCGGATACAATTTGACGCCATTGTTCTCGGCCCATTTGTTGAGGGGTTGGGTTTGTTTGGCACGGCTTTGCTCGTAACGGTAAATCAATTGATGAAACAAGTGCGATCCCGTCGACGAGGCCAATTCCTCTTTCATATCCCGGCCGTAGGTAAAGAGTTCGCGACGTTGATGCCACCAGACATCGTTGCCTTGATCGTCTTTGTCGTGCACGCGTTCGTGCCATCGTACATACAACAGAGGGTGGGATTCGCCCACGCCTCCTTCTTCCGCCACCACCGGAATGGTGGGTAAGGATAAACTCGCCATACCCACCATCCATCCGCGTCCCATAAATCGAATGGGTTTCGGCAACCGGTTTCGGAACTGATGGGCTTTGTTGCCCGGAAACTCCTTGGTACTCGCATGACTCATCAACGTCACGTAAAACGACGAATTGGGGACGAACGTCATTGTTTTTAGCGGCGTCGGCGTCGTTTGCGCGGTCGGAGGGATGTCACGTCACCACGAGCAATCCAACTATTGTACTTATCGGGCCACCCTTTCCACTTGACCAACCAACGATCTTTTTGACGCTTAAGTACCTTTTCGATGCGAAACACGTCGGACACCTGGACTTTTTGTAAATCCTCTTCATAAAACGTGCCTTGGATGGGGGTCTCATCCCATTCCTGAATCTTATAGGTGGGCACGGGGCCCGGGATCACCCGATGCACCACAAACACTTCTTCGGTCCAACCGGGGAGATACCCTTTTTCAAAGGTCCGATGAATCGTGTTCAGACGCACCCGATCCCCTACTTTGAATTGGGGTTTTTTCCGGCCTTTCAATCGCTTGCTGTACAATCGTTTCCACACGGCTTCTTCGTTGTCCCATGTCACGTCTTCGGGGGGCATACCAATACTTCGATGACGGGTGGCATTATACCCTTGCACCAACTGGGGTAAGACATTGTCAAAGCGTAAGGTGTTGGCCGTGGTCAAATAACGGTACAATCGTTCTTTCAAGGTCCGATTAAATCGTTCCACCACACTGGCTTTGGCATCCCCTTCGGTGGAAAAATGGTGAATGTCTTGCTCCTCCACCCATCGTTGAAAGGTCCGATTGTAAAATTCTTTCCCTCGATCCGTTTGCAATCGGTTGGGGTGGCGTCCTCCTTGTCTCACAATCTTCTCAAAGGCTTTCACGAGGGACACCCCCGTTTTGTCTTTCAAGGGTTGGACCCACGCGTACTTGGACAAGACATCCACGACGGTCAATAAGTAGCGTATACCCCGATTATGTTTGGCCAACCGTTGCACTTCCACTAAATCCGCCGCCCATTGATCGTCTAACCCCCCTACGACCACGGGTAAGGTAGCAAAACGACGACGTCGTGGTTTATGCAAGGTGTAGCCCACATCCTGTTCCAAGAGTCGTTGGGCTTTTTTCAACGGGAGACCCTGGGCTTTGGCAAACCGTTGCACCCCACCTAAACTCCCCGGAGCGCTAGGATCGTGGTAACGGCTTAACCATTGTTGCGAGACCTTGCTTTTCTTCGTGGACGAGATAGGGCGTTTGGTTCTCTTCAACTTGGTTGTTGTTGACCAGCGTTGAGTTTTCTTTCGAGGGGCCATACGTTCTGGCATTCATCCCATAAGGTCGGTATGGAAGGGATGGTGTGGGGATGCGCCTTTTGAATGATTCGATACCATCGCCACGCGTCCGGATGCGCTTTTAACCATAAGACAAACACCACCCATCGATACAGGTTACGATCCACGTGGGTTTCTTCAAAGATGTGGAGAGGGTGCGTGTCCTCGGGACAGGGAGGAATCGGGATCTTGGCCCCGGGTTGGTGATCATATAACACTTGGCACAGGGTTTGATGGCATTGCCAATCCACCAGGGACAACAGACCCTCCCACGCGTAAGACATCCACACAGCAGACTCCATGGACTAAATAAAAAAATTTTATTCCTACTCCTTTTTTTAAACCATTAAAAGAGACCTAGGCGGCCACAGGCAACGGTCTCGAGATCTTTCTGCCAGTTCTCTACACTGTCACTGTACTTGGGGGGTGGTGGCGCTGGGGCCACCATCATTTCTTGACGGTTCTTGAGCTCTTGAATTTCTCGCAACAATTGTTTCTCATAATCTGTCAGGGGGCGATCCTCTTTCCTGGGGGCACGAGGAGGTGGGCCTGGGATGTCATAGCCCCGCTTGGGATATCCTTGCGCATCCCGGGTAGACAAAGGAGATTCCGCTTGTTGATCGGCTTTCTTGGGCGGGTTGTCATGAAACCAACTCCAGTACTTGGGACCCAAGGGTTGATCGGCCCATCGGAAGAAGCCACACGTTTTCTTGGAACAATTCAGAAACAAACGATCGGGGTTCTGGGTCGAATGGCTCTGTTGCAGCGTGGCGGGTTCACGGCAAAAGCACTGCAAACAAGTCCACATGTCCAACACTTCTGTATGAGGTTGACTATACACGGCTTTCATATACTCCAGAGCTTGATCTTGGCCACAAAACAGCAAACAGGGTTGCATGGGACATTTCACATACTTCCACCCCTTTTGAGATTCTCGGGCCTCCAAACGCACGTCATGACAAGGGCATACCATAGTGTCCACCTTTTCCTTGTTGTCTTTGATTGGATAATGGCCCACCTCATTGTCAAACACGGTCATCAGAGTGAATTGGGGGGTAGATTGCTCCGCCATGTCATTCAATTCTTTCATCATATCTTCCACCGCCGCTCGGGTATCTTCCACCACCTCCCCTACCACCGGATCACAGTCCACGGGTGTCATCGTTTGAATCGTCTTCTTCTTCTTCTTCCCCTCTGGGGGATGGGTTGTCTTTCTCTTCCGATCGTCTGACATCGTGCTCACGATTTTTTTCACCCGCCCCTGCCTTTTTATACCCATACCCCTACGCTCTCATTGGTCAGCTTGTTATAACCTTATAAGGACGTCTCCGCGTCCCATTGGTCAGCTTGTTATGACCTTATAAGGACCTCTTGTCTTCCCATTGGTCAGGTGTTCCTATTTAAGAGGGTCCCTTGCTCCCTACATCGTCATTCTCCCAAGCCATGCCCCCAGACATCATGATCGGAGAACACGATGTGGATGCCTTGCAACTGCAAGTGGGTCATGGACATGTGGTCTACACCGGGGGAGCCAAAGGTACGGATGCCCTCGTCGAAGAACAAGCCAAACACTTTGGGATGCAACTCGAAGTCCTGGTCCCCCCGAACCATCCTCGAGCCACGTTCATCACCCCTTCTACGGTGGAAGTGCTGATGTTGGCCAACCCTCATCTTCACCAGGCAGCGGAGAAACTAGGCAAAAAAATGCCCAGTCATTTTTACACCCTGCAATTGCTGCAGCGCAATTATTTATTGGCCAAGAAAGCCCATACCATCTATGCCTTTGGCATCTTGGAACCGGATCATAAACGCGTGAAAGGAGGCACCGGTTGGACTGTGCAATTGGCCATGGATTTAGGCAAACCCGTCTACCTGTTTGACATTCCCAGTCAAACGTGGTACCGTTCGGACCATTACTACCAAGTCAACGAGAATGCTGCCACCCTGGTCACTGGCAGTCAATTTGTTCCTTGGGGCCCCAAAAAACCCACCCTTCATCAAAGCAGTGCCGTGGTAGGATCCCGGGAGGTGGACGACAAAACCCGAGCCGAAATTCAAGCCTTGTTCAACCGCACCTTCTGTCTCCCCGAGAACATTGATCAATTACGTATGGAACTGGAAGACTTTCATTTGTAATGGTTTTAGTTTTTACTTTTGGAATTTGTACATAGGCCCTTTTTTAGTTTTTATTTTTCCAATTGTAGTTTTTTTTTTCCAATTGTACATAGCAACGCCCGCGTGGCAACAACACCAACAACCATTTGTAAAAAACATCCACTCTTTTTTTAATTAAAAAATAAAAAACTTCACTTACAAAATGTTATGGTTCTTGACTCACAATAAAAAAAACCCAACATGAATAAAAAATGTTCAAGATCCCAAACACCGGCGCACAGCCTCCATGGCCTCCTTCTCCATCTGTTCCATTCGTTGGTACTCGGCCCTCTGTTTCATCATTTCTTTAAAAAAAAATACGCCACCGTGTCCCACTCGTCCTCCTTCTGAATGCGTGGTAAGCAGTCCGCCAAGTACCCGTCCAGCGAAAAAAGTGGGAGATTTTCATCTGTAAAAGCCGCCGAATGGATGTTTTGAAAACAGCGAAAGCTTAACACGAGGTAAGTGTTGTGTTTTGCTGCCGGCTAAAAATATTTTTTTGTCACCTCAAAAAAAAAAAAAAAAAAAAAAAAAAAAATATGTTGGAAAACCGACGCGGTTCTGTTTAGCTTGCAATTTTTTTTCCCATTCCCCACGTTGTTGTGAAAAAATCCTTTTCTACCCGAAAGACTATTTGATTTATTTTTACTCACTCTCTGTATTTCTTTTTTCCACAGTCCAACGATGTGCTGACTGTAACGCGGTGAGACATACGAGATGACAACTCGCATTTTCGCCGAGAAGAAAGCGAGCGGCTTGTTGAAAACAACAACAACAAGCAAACCTCCACACAAATTAAGCATCATTTTTTTCTGACTGCCAGCTAAAAAAAATATATAGATTTAGCCAAGCCTAAAAGCGGAACTATATATCTACCGGTTACCATCGGCCGCCTATAAATTCTCCAGAATTAATCTTGTTTACTGTTATTAAGCGTATCATTTTAGTATAAACTTAGAGTTATAATTCTGTTTCGTGATTCAAGCAAATCTAGTTTATCTATTTGTGCTTTCACTTTAAGTTCGCTAGGCAAATTCATTTAATCGTTTATCGGCATTTTTCATTTGTTTTGATTGCTGTTATTTTATTTGTCGCTTTGTATTTTGTAATTGGAGACGCGTGTTCGCTTCGAAACTACTAGAAATTCTCTTTTGGTTTTGTTTACAGATTATTGCACAGTGTTGCACACACCGGCTAAAAATATTTGTTTAAGTGTTTAGCCTGTTTTTTCCCACAACGACGAACTTTTCGATTAAAAAACAGTGTGTCTTATAATGCTCGTTTACTAGTTTTGTTTTTTGAAATGAAACAATTTTTTGTCGCCTCGAAAAAAATTGAAAACCGAAGCGGTTCTGTTTAGCTTGCAATTTTTTTTCCCATTCCCCGCGTTGTTGTGAAACTCTGCTTCTGATCGGCTGATACTTTGACCATGGCCTTGGACCTTGACAATGGCCTGACTGGGACTGACCAATCACAGCCAATCCTAACCAAATAAGGTCATACTGTTTAGCTATATAAGCAGCAAAATTACCCCCGAACTTTCTTTATTTCAAGATGGAGGAAGGTCAGGGAGATTTACGACAGTTTTTTCACAGATTTATTCATCGCTTTACCCCAGCAGCCCTCGGCTTTACAAACAAAACGATGACAGCTAAGATTTCGGCGAAAAAAAGTGGGAGATTTTTATCTGTAAAAGCCGCCGAATGGATGTTTTGAAAACAGCGAAAGCTTCACACGCGGTAAGTGTTGTGTTTTGCTGCCGGCTAAAAATATTGAAGTGTTTAGCCTGTTTTTCCCACAACGACGAACTTTTCGATTAAAAAAACACTGTGTCTTATAATACTCGTTTACTAGTTTTGTTTTTGCGAGCGTTGTTGTGAAAAAATCCTTTTCTACCCGAAAGACTATTTTATTCCTTTATTGTTTACTCTCTCCGTATTTCTTTTTTCCACAGTCCAAGGATGTGCTGACTGTAACGCGGTGAGTCAAACGATATGACAACTGGCAGCAAGCAAGCAAGCAAGCAAGAATATCAAGCAACCCCTTTCAAAAACCAATCTAAGTAGTTAGCCTGTTCTGGAGCAAACCGGGCTAGGTCCCACGTGCTCCAGGATTTAATTAATGATTCGCTTTCTCTATAAAAAACAACCACGTCATGTCCGTTGACGTCTCTGTCATTAATGACGACATGGTGGAGGTGCACTACCAAAACCAAAAAGAGGACATCCGCGTTTCACCCAACCTCAACATTTTTGTGGCCTGCTTCACCACCTGCCATGCCCGGCTCAAACTCTATGCCACCCTGGAAGCCTTAGGGGAAAGAGTGTTGTACTTCGACACGGATTCCATTATCTACCTGGAGGAAACACCCACTCAATTCCGACCTGTCTTGGGTTCCTATCTAGGGGACTTCACCTCCGAATTAAAGGAACAAGAATACATCGAAGAATTCGTCAGCGGAGGACCCAAGAATTATGGCTATGCTACGAATAAAGGAAAGGTCGAATGCAAGGTCAGAGGCTTCCGACTCAACAGCGAAGGTCATGCACAACTCAACTATGATGTCATGCGACAGAATGTCCTCGACGAAATCCAGAACCCCCTCCTCAAGCCACGAGAAGTCCAGATTATTAACACCAATCAAATCGTCCGGAATCCTAACACCTATGAACTCTTCACTTTCCCCCAGTACAAGAGTTACAAGTTGGTATATGACAAACGAGTCCTGGATCCCCGCACCTTCAAGACATACCCATATGGTTACCAGTGAGAGATACTTGGGGATGAACATTAAGGAACACTCAGGAAAACGTTCTTTGTAAAAACAAATTAATAAAAATTTATTTTTTTTTTTATTCGTGTTGTTTTTCAAAAGGACTACCCCCTCTTCACCCACTTGGACTTTGGACTTTTGAGCCCGCGTTTTCTCCGCGGTTTTCACCCACCTTGAGCCCACGATCGATTTTTTCCACTGGTCAGCGGTTTTCACCCACCTTGAGCCCACCATCCATTTTTTTCCACTGGGCAGCGGTTTTTACCCACCTTGAGCCCACCATCCATTTTTTCCACTGGGCAGCGGTTTCCCCTCTCAAATCACGTGACTTCCGGTTCCCATGAGCCCACGATCCTTTTTATCCACTGGTCAGCGGTTTCCCACACCGGAAATACTATGACGTCATTGATTTGCTCTCGACCAATCAGGAGCCAGCATTACCGCCCAAACGGGCCGAATGTACTACTAGAACCATTTTTATAAGAACTTTGAGACTGAGATTTGCCCCAAAATTTGAGAAAATGTTTGGGCTAAAATAAGAACATCCTCAGGCTCAGCCAAATTATAAGCGTTCTTATAAAAAAAGTGTAAAGTGTGGAATTTCTCGCACGTTCGCGTGTTAAGCAATCAGAAATTCCTCTTCTTAGTAAAATTCCGAATATAAGTCCTAGGCCTTATATTTTAGACTACAAGCAGTCCCTCTTCCTGCGCTGACACAATCGAGCGAGAAGAATGCACAAGCGCGTTCGGAATTAGCCTCCCACGTTGGGGCCACGCGACAAGCGACTTAACCACGCGCTCGCGTGTTCTCCTCGCTCGACTTCCCCTGACAGTTTGTAGTCTCTTTTATTTCACAAGGAGCTTCATTGCGGGAGACTTATTGTGATTATTTGTTTCCAAATGGCTGGGTTTGACCGTAAAAACAGAATGTAACGCCGCCTTGGCACCATTAATCAGGTAAACTTCAGGGGGAGGGGGAGGAGGGGCTTATTATCGGAAGGATCATTTGGGAGGGGCTCATTTTGGGAGGGGCTTTTATTTACAAATGTACTGTATTCTGGACTTAATAGACCCCTTCACAGTTAAGATTGCATCATGATTAATCAGGGCAGTACTGTGAAAAATTAAATTGCCATATCAACGTTTGGATTTCACTGCAGGAGGTGCCCAGGTGCTACACCCTAATAATGCTTGATTTGAAAGGTCTGGTATTTCAGCAAAACAAAAAGAAAAATGGCCAACTCTGGATGTAATTAGAGCACAGAAGTGTTGGAGGGTTGTTGTTGATTAAGGTCATATTGGAGGGTAAAGGTAAATGTTATAGGCTCGATTTTTGCTGCCCATTTGGGTCTAACCCAACAAGGGTTGTATTTATTTGTTTTCGTGGGGGTGGGGTTAAACTGGTGGAGTAGTTTCTCTGGGCATGCCTGCTAATCTTAATTTAGACAAATGGTTAAAAATTAAAATAATAACAATACAAATAATAATAATAATAATAATAACAACACATCTGTTTTTCTTTTCTGGTTCCACTTTACATTCACCAATGTACACCTTGACCTCTCCGGCCATGTACCGAAAAGGGTTGGAAGTGCTAAACTGAATAGTGTAAAGTTACACAATCACCTGAAACCACTATGCATAAAGAGAAAGCAATGTGTATGTCATTCAAGACCTACGACATTGATGATGGTCACAAAGCAATGTCAGATTAGTCATTTCTTACCCCTCCATTTGTCAAAAGCCTTTAATGGTAAAACTGAAATAGCCAACAGTGTTAACGCTCACCAATTGTCCAGCCGTGCTGCTCTTAAAGCTGCCAAACAAAAACAACTGCCAAAAAGCTCTGTCCAGTCAGAACTAAACATTGGTGTGTGACAATAGAATGTGAATTTATATGGATCCCTGTTTAGCACTTTCTCCAATGGCATTTTAACTGGGCAAGTTTACATAGCAGATGCACAGTTATAAAAGGAAAAGAGGGATGAGGGGAGTATTAAAAGGCTCTGAGTTGTAGTACAGTGCATGCCATATTTTGGTGAAAATAGTGTGGAATAGTCACTGCAGTGACTAATTCTCAGTTTTCTGATTTATTTTAATATTCGTCTTGAGTTCATTTTCTGGTAAAAGGGTGATCCAGAAACAAAAACATCACTCGCTTTAGAATTGTTCGTAGTTTTATAATTTTTTTCTTAAAATGAAATGCAAATTCACACTGATCATTATAATGTACAATAATGTAATTAGCCCCTTTAAGTCCTGGCCTCAATCAATATCATTATCAATCCTAAAATCCATTGTGTGAGGTACAAATTTAAAAATTTACGGATAATTAACAAATCATAATGTACAGTGTACAGTTGCAGATATATACAATTTACTGCTGACATTCTCTAAGGTTGTAGTCTTTGGAGCCACGAGTGTGAATACTTCAACCAAGGTCACATAAACGATAAACGATTCAAAAATTCTAATACCAACTAGTTAGTATAATTTTATTTTATTTTTAATGAGATAGACTTCTGAATCACCTGTTAAAAGCTCCTTTTAGAATTAGACACCTGGAGAAAAAATAATAGTCAAGGCTAAAAGGCCATGCTACTCTTTTATTTTAAGCATTTAAAAATTCACAAATTGTAAATTATTTGAAATCTTCTTGTCTTAACTTTGTGCAATACTTTGATAAAATAACCAGGAACCCAATGAACTCATTGTTATACCTCTTGACTCAAATTAATTTTCTGACTGGGCAAGAAGTACTGTGTGTCAAAACGTATATATGCATGTAACACATAAAATAAACTTACATTCCTGTGTCAAATTTTTGTCCCGAGAAGCACCTGGAGAAAATTGTTTCTCACAGAGTGCAGCCTGAAATAGGCCAAGCTCCTCTGCTGCTTCAGGATGCCCAAACAGTCTCCAACTCGGTAATAAGTTCCATGTGTCAAAACATAAATACATGTAACACATCTAAAATAAACTTACATTCCTGTGTCAAATTTTTGTTCCGAGAAGCACCTGGAGAAAATTGTTTCTCACAGAGTGCAGCCTGAAATAGGCCAAGCTCCTCTGCTGCTTCAGGATGCCCAAACAGTCTCCAAGTGGGTAATAAGTTCCATGTGTCAAAACATAAATACATGTAACACATAAAAAATAAACTTACATTCGACCTGTGTCAAATTTTTGTCCCGAGAAGCACCTGGAGAAAATTGTTTCTCACAGAGTGCAGCCTGGAATAGGCCAAGCTCCTCTGCTGCTTCAGGATGCCCAAACAGTCTCCAAGTGGGTAATAAGTTCCATGTGTCAAAACATAAATACATGTAACACATATAAAATAAACTTACATTCCTGTGTCAAATTTTTGTCCCGAGAAGCACCTGGAGAAAATTGTTTCTCACAGAGTGCAGCCTGAAATAGGCCAAGCTCCTCTGCTGCTTCAGGATGCCCAAACAGTCTCCAACTGGGTAATAAGTTCCATGGGTCAAAACATAAATACATGTAATACATATAAAATAAACTTACATTTCTGTCAGATTTTTGTCCCAAGAAGCACCTGGAGAAAGTTGTTTCTCACAGAGTGCAGCCTGAAATAGGCCAAGCTCCTCTGCTGCTTCAGGATGCCCAAACAGTCTCTGAAGCTCCACATTTCACTAGAAGTGAGCCTTCAATTTTTCAGTTTTTCATCTTAACCATACTGTTCACAGTTACATTGTACCTTTAAATTCAATGCCGTAATGTTTGCCATCAACAATCAGACCTTCAGTCTTCAGCCTAATGATCAACTTTTTCACTTCACTCCTGAAAAAAAATCCATATTTATTTGTATGATTTACAACTGTGAGAAAGACTGGTAATCATGAAAAAAAAAAGTCAGCACATAAGAGGAAACTACGTAGTCCCCAGGACCAAACAGCCCCTTTATGCATCAATCCCACAATTAAAGCTGCCTGTTTCAATTGATGGGATGCAAGTAATCAACTTTTAATTCTGATTCAGTTGCACTTATGATGAAACAAAATATCATGGAACCAATCAAAAACCAAATCAGATGGCAGTTTTCTCATGTAAATAGTACATGTACAGGATATACCTGAAGTCTCTTTATGTACGCGGAATTACATTGTAACAGCTAGCATACAAATGTGTTTATGAGTTCTGTGCGAGTAAAATAACCATAACAACATATAACAATAGAGGGGTCAGAATAAGAATGTATAAGGGGTTGTATTTTGAATAAGCACAAATTAAGAGAGGGACCACAGCACAAAAAGGTGGGAGATCACTGAAAAGCAAAACCTTTTTTTCTGCACAGTTAGCAAAGGCAATGGGAATGACAGCAAGTACACTCTGGGCACCACCGAGGCCCTTCCCTGCTGCTTCCATCATTGGCACAACACCAACAGATACTTGCTCCCTCCCTGCTGTCGAGAAATTTATTAATAAAGAGCTGTTTAAATGGTTTTAACTTACTTGACATTATGATTCCTCAGCATTGGATTCACTTGAACAGGTCTGTAGAATTGAAACTGTTTGGACACTAATAGTCCAACTATTGTGTCATGATAACCTCTGGAAAAATTACAATCAAAACCATTTAAATGGCCTTAAGTATGGCAGAATGATAAAAAACTCCCAAAACTGCTTTCAATTAACATAGTTTTTCGTAAATTAACTAAATTTGAAGCTAGCTCAATGTTTGCATGCATACAGCATAGCAAATATAAAATACAGAAATACCTGCAAGGGGTCTTCCATGTCGTTTAAGGTTGAATTGTAGAACCCCTGATGCAAACGGCTTCCATGCATTTGCCAGATCACGGCTGCCTTCAAACTTATTCTGTTAAGCCACAGAGTTCATCAGCAAGGGGCTTTAGTTTGTAGATTCTTCTTGTCACAGAAAATACGAGATCTTTCTGGGCTCATATCTCGTTTGTGGTTAGCAACAGTCCCTGTCAATTTCATTCAAAAAGGTAATGAAAAAAAACAATCAGAGTGTGTGGTTCCAGAAAGTATCCACCCCCCTCTTCCCATGGAAGGTCATGCCAGATCACTAGAAATTCCTGAGGGGATGGGAGTCTTAAAATCCAAATGTTTGGAGGAAAACTTTAAAGTATGAAGCTAGATTAAAATTTTCTGGGGGAGGGTGCAAAACAAAACAAAAAAATTTTGCATGGGGGTCAGTATGGACATTTTTTGGAACTACTCAGTGATCATTTATTTGAGCTGTTAACAAAATTTTAAACGCTACAATGGAAGAGATTATTTTTTATCATTTATTCTACCTTTAATTGGTTAATTCATAGAACAAGTCGATGATCAGTAACAGCTAACTATAGCCCCCATTCCACTAGCTCCACCCCTTGCCTTGATAGCAAGAGTAATTTAACTCTGATAAGACGTAAAAATTTACTAACAATAAAAAAATCAGCTGAGATGAAACTGCTTTTAAACAGCTGGTAAGGAATTCTTGCATTGTAAAATCTTTCAAAATTACACATTGGGATAAAATTTAAGCTTAAGCTTCAATGTATAAAAAGGCTCAGTATATGCATCTCCATCATCGTTCCTAGGCCAGCTTCTCAATCAAATATAATGACAATAAATGCACGTAAAGAAAAACTTACCCCACTGCGACCAATGTTCAGATGTATTGGGCATATTTTTTGTGCTTAACTTTAAATGCAGCTGGATCCATTCTGGCACAGTCCACATACTTCTGATTCAGGTCATCGCTCAACATCGTTACAAGGGCCTTTTCTATTCCTTGCTTTTCGGCTACGGTGTCGATATCAGTGGAAAAAACGTCTTTAACGAAATCCTTGTGTTCTCGTGAGCAATATTAAGAAAGCCATAACTAAACATCTTCCCGAGATCAAAGACATTGATCTTTCAAGTCATGTAAACAGTCATTGGCGACGGCTCTCGCTTGTTTCATGTGTATTCGCGGACCAGTGGTAGAAATTTCCAGTTTCGATGCTTCTTTGAACAGAGTATACGCTTTGCTGGGCGCCAATTTACTGGATGAGCCATTCGCCACTGCTGGCGATGATCGTGGAGATGGAGTCGATGGAGGTGTCTCGGGAAAGGAGGCGGGAAATTGACTTCTTCCCGCCATTTCTTCAGTGATCGGGAGGGAATTTATGATCTGCTTGATGGCCTTGAACTCCACGGAGGACATCACTTTTTCTTCATTGGGATTCTTTGCCCGAATCGACGAGCCATTATTCCGAAAAGCGTCGACACAAGGACCATATCCTTCTTTCGAGTCGATCCAAGCCACGATGGATTATAAACACGCGCGCCATTTTGATCGGTCAGAGATCGTAGATCGAAACTTCGGCGAAATCATCTCGGAATGGTGTTTCTGCACTGAAGTGCCTAGCTCGGCTGCTCCATTCACTCGAAACAGCGTACCAAATCTTGTCCCGACAAAGGGAAGGCACGAAAACCCGCTAGAGCCGAAGAGAATATGGAGGCCACATTCGACGATCTCGCTAATCTTTGAATTTCGCGCGATACAACCAATGTTTACCATATAAGCTTATAGTCTCCAAAATATTAACTTTTTTAACTGCATGCTTTCCATATATGTACAGGAGTCTGGTATTGCTTAATAAGTAATGCTGTGACATGCATGACATATCAACAGACCGCAAAGTAAACCACGACGATAACTCAATAACCGCAAAGTACACTTTATTGACAGACGTTTTAACCTTCCTAACAACGTTACCGGAAATTGGGACCCATACCCTGCTGCGAATTTCAGAGTCGCATGAATCCTGTCATGTGGACAAAGCTTTGCTTACTGCCTGATCTTTGTTGTTTCGCTGGTCCGGAATTCCTTCATGGGAATAGTCGTTTATAAGACGCAAACATTAAGAATACCTATAAACTATTTCATCGTCACCATGGCAACGTCGACCTGTTATATCCAATACTTTTTGTTCCGTTGAATCTAGCCGAGTTTTTGGTGGATTCATGGCTCATCGGTGGTCCTCTTGGCCAGGCCTTGTGTAAACTGGTCCCCCTTCCTAGGAAATCTTCTTTCCGTTCAGAGCCCGGTTCTGATAGCAGTGGACAGACTTGGAGCCGTGGTATTTCCTCTTCACCTCTCATCAGTTTAAAGCTGTGCCCCTTCTTCATTCCCACAACGTGGATCGTCGCAATGGCTGTCTACTCTTCGTATTTGTTCGCCCTCAAAGTTGTTAAATACTCAGGAAAACTGAAGTGCCAGGTTAGGTAGAATGATGTCTTTCGAGAGTTCTCGTCTAGTTACTTCGTATCCTCATATGTTGTATTTGCGAGAACAATGGGAGTTTGCGTAATCATGTCACTTTTTATTTTGAATCAGATGAATAAGAACAGCCTATGAAGTCATCGAAAATAATGTGTTCCTTCGCTGGGTATACGCTAATAGTGAGATTCCACAGCATTTTGTTCATTAGATCTAGACAATAGCCTATGACGTCCTCGACATTAATACTTCCCCACAAATTGATGAGGTTCCCCTGCAAAAAAAAAATGGTCCAATTTTAAGACTGACAGGGATGCTGAAGAAATCGATCGTGCAAGAGAAGATGAGGATAAGAGTCCATCCAATATACAGGAAGGCTGTTACAGGAAGTCTGTCTCAAGTTATTTCTGGAGCAACCGCACCCAGCATTTATTGTTTTTAAAACATAAATGGTTAAGTCGTCAACTAAACGAATCAAACGCGACTCTTGCGGGTTGCTTACCACTAAAATCCGCCAAAGTCGTGTCAACGGCCAACATTATAACCCGAAACTACTCTTATCGGAGCTGTTTTTAATTTAAAAGCAAAGCTCAGGATGAGAAAGTAAACACCTGCTGGCGGTCGTACGGGAAAGGCAGGCATGGCGTGCGGACTCTCCAATCTTTATTTTCTTGTCTCTAGTCTTTAGATAATTTTTTTTTTCTATCTCGGTTTTTTTTTCAAATACCCTTTGTAGAAAAAAAAAACATTTCAGTTTCTTTCAGCGAACAGGTGGTCAGGCTTCAATTGTTTTCTACATTCACTGTCAATCGTTAAATGCTGCTCTGCCAAGATAGGACTCACTCAAAGCACATTACATTTTTTTTAAAAACCTCCTTTATGGAAATAAAGAAGCAAAAAGAACAAACTACACTTTTAATTTCCAGTTCCAACAACAATTGTTGTGAGTTTGCAGGCAAATCATAGAAAGGAATAAGAAGTCCTGAGGGAGAACGCATTAAAGGTATACTCATAATTGACTGTCATCATATCCAGTGTGCAGAATGTCAAACTATACGATAACAGCTATTGTTACCCGTTTGATACCCGTCAAACGATTTTATTAACAAAACAAAACGGCTTGACTACCGAGGAGGCGTAGTGGCTAAATGGTTATTTTAATTCCAAGGGAATGACAAGCCACAAGCCAGAGATGTCACACGTTCATGATAAATAGAGGACAGTTTGCTCTTAAGAAGAGAGGCGAAGTTGTTAGCGAAGAGAAAGCTAAGGGCTGTCGGCAAACATGAACACAACGACGAACGGATCAAGCTGCTCCAGCCCACTGGATTCTACAGCAGGCATAATTGGACAAAGCTTTGTTTACTGCCTGATCTTTGTTGTTTCACTGGTGGGCAATTCCTTTATAGGAATAGTTGTTTATAAGACGCAAACATCGAGAAAACCTATAGATTATTTCATCGTCAACATGGCCATTTCCGACCTGCTATATCCAATAATTTTTATTTCGTGGAATCTAACCTACTTGTTGTTGGATATGGCCTGGCTAATCGGTGGTCCTCTTGGCCAGGCCTTGTGTAAAGTGGTCCCCTTCGCAGGAAATCTCTCCGTTCCTGTGTCCGTTCAGAGCCTGATTCTGATAGCAGTGGACCCACTTGGAGCCGTGGTATTTCCTCTTCGTTCCCCACTCACCAGTTCAAAGATGTGCCCCTTCTTCATTCTCGCCACGTGGATCGTCGCGATTGCTGTCTACTCTCCGTATTTGTTCGCCCTCAAACTTGTTGAATACTTAGGGGAGATGGCGTGCAAGGGTTCGTGGGATGATGTCTTTCGAGAGTTCTCGTCCTTTGCTAATTACTTCACCGCCTCATATGCTGTATTTCTTTATGTCCCACCGTCTTGTTGGTCATACTTTACTCTATCATCTTTATTAAGCTCAAGACACAGAAGCTTCCAGGTGAGCAATCGGACAAGGCTGAGCGGCAACGCGCGAAAAGAAACAGAAACGTGCTGAAGATGGCCATTGCTATCGTGGTAGGGTTTGTTTTTTGCTGCCTACCCTCGAGTGTTATCAATTTAGTAATTCTCTTTGCATGGGAATCGGACAGGACATTGCCTTGTGGCTTCTATCTGTACAAAGACATGGCTTTCTTTGTTTCTCTATTAAGTTGCGCCATCAACCCTTGCATTTGTTTCACATTCAGTGGAAATTATCGCCAGGGACTTAAGAGACTCCTGAAGTGTTTTAATAGAGTGCAAGAGTAGATTGAGACTTGCATCATAAAAAAAAAACAGCGAAGAGTTTGAGAAACAGTCCCATCCACCAAAATCATCATCATGAAAATTTAACAATGTTTCTCATCTTTTCCCTTACACGAATAAATGATTTTTGTAGAACACTGCAGCTAAAATTTCAGATCCAGAATAAAAAGATTGGGAAACTAAAACAGATGATGAACGAAAAATGCACCCGTATATTTGTAGATAAATGAATAGTACAACCTCAAAAAAATGTACATTTGTTTGTACATAATGCCGCGGTATACGTAAAAAGTTGGCTAAGCTGTTTTTAAGCACTCTTTGTTTACAATCCTGCTTCCACATGATGCGTTGAACGAGTTTTGCAGCGGTTCTTTGAAATTTGGCTGAACAGTGGTTTTCTTGCTATTTCAGTTGAAAACTTGACCGTTCACCATGTTAACCGGCTTAGGAGTTTAACGTAGATTAACTGTGGAATAATATCAATAAAAGTTAATAACGTAATTCTTTTGCGTCAAGCCTGTATTTATTATTTTGCTAAATCCTTCAGTGCCGTTCCTGAGAGTTTCAAAAATGCTTAATGCTTCCTTGCTATTTTCTTCAACTCCGTGCTTTGCTGTTTCATTGCCGTTTTCCCTTCTATGTTTTAATCGTCGCTTTTAACTGGGAAGAGGTAATAGGTAAAAACGTAATTTCAAAACAAATCGCGTTGTTTTTCCAGTTGACTTTGCCAGTCAAATGTCATGTGTTGATTACCGTTTGTCTCTTTTTTTATCTCAGTTGAGATTATACTTCATCCCACAATCTTTCAGCCAGTTTTGTGTTACTTTTGTGAATTTAAAGAACACAAATTCTCCTTTTCTTTCAGGGATATCCGAGGAGAAATCCACGTTTTTGTTTCTCCATACGGTTTTGCAAACTAACATATTCCGTTGAGTTTGTTTTCTTGAGTTGAGGCATTTGCCAAAATCCTATATGACCTTTATTATACGCATTTGTATTTTCTCAAATTAGAAGGATTGCTCTTTCCCACTGCTATTAATTGTAACTTTTTCGAGAGATCAAGATGTCATTTCACTTCAGAAACATTCGGGACTTTTATGTGACTGATATTCCACCTAAATCACGTAGTTTGGTGCCCTTGTTTTCTTCTACATTTTGATATCTTTGTCTTATTAAATATTATTGTTCTTCGATGGTCTCGATGCAGATAAAACTTTACTCTTTTTTTCTTCAGGTACACCTGGTCTAGCGGCTTTAAACGAAACCTTGTCCGCCAACATTCATTGATACACTGCTCCTTAATTAGGACTCATCTGACTAAACATAACGTGACAAAGTAATGACGCCCTCCTTTTTTAATTCAGTGGATTGTCATTGTATGTTTCTATAAATTGAAGAAAAATAAATGAAATTCGTCGGTTTCACAGCGGATAAATTTAGGAGGACTGAGCTTGTGAAAAGGTACAAACATTATTTCGAAACAAGCTGAGTTGGTTTTCCACCAAAATGAGATACTAATCCTTTAAAAATGTGGCTGTAATATGGTATGCTTTGTTTTTCAGGTGAAGCTTCCTTGAAAAGCCTGTATTTAATAATTTTTTCTGTCGAATAAATTCATTATGCATTTTCGTGGCATTCGTTAATTAGGTTCTACTTCAACTCACGGGCGTCAAAGAAAAGAAATGATTTTCAAGCTTAATTCTTTTAAGTTTCAATTTTTATTGCTTTTTGTTCTTCGTTTTGTTTCTCTCACACATACAAAAATTTATTTTTTGCCTCTGGTTCACCTGTTCCAACTTTAAACATCCCCCGTGAACTCCTTTTAAGGATTTTAAAGCAATTCACTCTTATTTGTCTGTACTCATTTAGTGGCCAATGTTTACTCCATCTCCTTTTACAAAAACATATAACAGGTGAACATTTTCTTGGAAACAAACTTCGTTGTTCTTTTTCCCATTTCAGATTATGATCCTCAAAATATTCAGCTTTGTTAGTTTATGTGCTATTGTCTGTTTATTAGTTGTCGTTTTCATAGAATGCTGTCTTGGTTACCGAGAACAAATTGTTTTACTTGATGACTCCACAGAATCCCTGAATGGCCTTATATTATGCATTTGCGTTTTCCTCATTAATTAGTTATCTTAAATGTCAGCTAAGTGAATCGAAGGCGACTCCCATGATAAAAGATGTGTTCGAGTTTCAACGTCAGCCGCTTTGAATGTCAGTGCTTTTAAACTGAACGGTGTATAGAATTTTTGAGGTGTTTCTCCGCTTTTGTGTTCTGTTATTTCTAATGACCACTAAAATGGTGTGAACGGCCATTATTTAACCCAAAACGGCTTTCATAGGATCTGTTTTTATTTACAAAGCTTACTGATAATAAAATACTTAATTCCTGCTCTATCTAGACTGCTCGTAGTTTCCTTTCTCTATCTCTTTTCAATAAACTTTTGCAGGAAAAGCTAACACCTGGTTCATCTTCAATTAATTTTCACAGCTGCTGTTAATCTTTAAATCCCGCTCCAGAAAGATGAGGTTCATTCTAAATATGACATTACATGAATTTGTTAATACCTGCTGAAGAAAATAAAGGAAAACTCTACTTTTTTAATTTTCATTTCCAGTTAACATATAACTGCTGTCATATAGTTGACACATGGCGCCTTCGTTTAATTAGTTCCCAAGGATGTTTAATATTGATGCAAAAAAGTTGATCTAAAATATCGCGGTAATATAGACACCGTATCTTCCATGGACAGTTATTTGTATGAAACATAATGATAATAATAATAACAATAATGATAATAATAATAATAATTATGGTAATAATAATAA